>ML108973.1:51410-130844 GCA_003697995.1 Taxidea taxus jeffersonii
GAGAGCCCCTAAAAAACAGGAAAAAATATATTTTACCAGTTTCATGGCTGTTTGTACAAATTCAGAAGAAAGTATAACTATAAACATGGGTAAGAGTGAAAATATAACCTCTGGTCATGACTACTATTTTGTGATGACTAATGACTTGAACTACCCAAAGCCAGGAGCATATTCATCGTTCTGCTTGTGTCTGGGATTGGAAGAAATAAGCAATGCTTTGTTTTGTTTTGTTTTGTTTCTCAGGCTAGCAAATGACTTGCAAAACAGAAGAAACAATGAGGTATGCTTTGGTCTTTACAGTAAATTTGCTGACTACTGCAGGATAAGTGTGAAACATTATTTAGCATCATTTTGTGCAGTCTTTGCCACCCAATCTTATAATGATGGGATAAATTATGAGTTTAATCTATCAAGTAACTACTAAAAAGGCAAAAAAAATGGGTGTAATCCCCCATTTTCACACATCGATCTTTACAAAGGCAATTCAAACCATGCTTTTGCTAATTTAAAAACAAAGTACTGAAAAAAATAAATCCCTACATTTTTATTTTTCTTTCTAATACGTGTAAGCACCATTCCAGCCTCAGACTTCGTTAGCAGTAAAGTTGCAGGCTATAGAATAAGGGTTTGCAGTTATGTAAAAGCAAAAGGGTGTCAAAAACATTTAAACTCTTAGCCGGTTTTATAAAAACTCCTATAACCTACCAATGGCCAAAGTCATATTTTCCACTAATTTGCGCCTATATAAAATCTTTATTCCCAGTTTCAACTTGAAATGAACTTGTGGCACTGAGATGTAAATTCTGTGTTCCATAGAATGGACCTTCATCTGGAAAGCCAGTGAGCCCTTACCAAGAGCCACCGCAACATGTAATTAGTGTTCTCTGGTGAAGATGAATAACCAAGCTCCACTAATCTGTCCCAGGTTGAAAACGGGATTCCCTTGACTTAATCTTCCTAGAAGAAATTAACTTTTCTTCTCTTAAACCCACATCCCTTTAATAGAGTGAGTTTCTTAGAAGCCAAGCCTTTATGATGAGCAGTTGAATCAAACTTCACAAATAATTGAGTAATTGTCATGGTCTGACCAGAATCCTCCCACATCCCTCCCCGCCCCCACCCCCAGCCTCCTGGAAGAAGGAAGTAATTGGTGGGGCGGGGTGGGGGGAAGTGGAATGGGGGTGTCTTTTCAGCTAACTGATTTTTTTCACAAGTACTAAACTTTTATTATTTTCTCACTGTGAGTTAAACTAACACGTGTGAACATGAAAGTTGTAAGGGGAACTAAGAAAAGTTTAATACATAATACAAGAAAAAATTCTAACTAATTGCCTCAGTAAAGTCAATGGCAGGCACGAAATTTTTGAGTGTCGAAACTTTCATCAGACTGACTTTTACAGCAGTCGACGTGGACACGCTGTTACCTACCCTCCCCTCCTCTCTAAAAAATTCCAGCAGACAAATATTTCATGAAGTTTACCTTGTGTACTAAGTCACTCCTGACGGGCACTCAGATCAAAACTTGACAGGACACACGCTCCACAGTCCAAACAGCTCTGAGGCTGGAGAGCACGCTCTCCACAGTGAAAGGCAACTTTCCAAGCAATATTCCTGCCTGCCCTTATAAATTTAGCAACCACTTCAGTCAGCCAAAAGACGAAAGCTGTCTAATCTTGTTCAGTTGTGCCGAGTTGTTCAATAAAATTTGAGAGTCAGTGCAGACAGGCAACGCCAGGCCAAATTATTGACAGAAACATACTGTCCACCATGGCAACAAGCAGAAGTCGGCAGCAAAAATGTAAGCAAACAGCCCACTGCTCCAGGAGCATCTGCCAATGGACTTCACTGGCCAAACACAAGGGGACTCTTCTGTTCCTGCTTCTCTATGTTCAACAGCTGCTAACTCGGGGGTGGGGGGAGGTGGGGGTCAGGGGGAAACATGCAAGTCACTAAAAAGTTTCAGGAAAAAAATTATTTTAAATACTCTTATTATAATCCCCCTTTGTACCTCTTCCTTGTGTATAACCACGTTCAAGTGGAAGTTAACAAAATCCCGCCCCCAATGGACAGCTGCCCAAGCATCACATTTTGCAAACTGTCCCAGGTTTTCCAAACTCATCCAAAGGCAACCGAAGCCAAGTCCCCATGCCACGAGCTCTGAAAACTCCAAAGTCCCTTCACTGCCCGCACAGCTAGGACCGTTCAGCATAGAGGCTTGCAGACAGAGTGCTGCGTGAAGCAGGACTCGAACACACGCTCTTGGGCACATCCTCACAATCCCCTGCACCATTTCACGCTGAGAGCCAGGAAGCCAGTGCTTTTCCCACCTGGACCTCGGATGAAAGTTTCAGAGGGTTCTTCCAATATAAAAATAAGACCCTGCCCCGCATCATCAACTAGCACACCTCCAGTCACCCTAGCAAAATGAGCAAGTAGGAGTGCACGGTACATGCACGTGGCCACCTTTTTTAAAAAAATTAATATCGACCTTTAAACTGCTCCCTTAAATCCTATCTTCACGCCATTACTCTTCTCTTCCCCCAGGACAAGAGAAGACACAGAGTATAAGACAATGGGCAATACTTACAACTCGGACCCGGGGCTCTGGCTAGCTACTTTCTGCAAACTTCTCTTGGTGGACTTCCTCTAGTGTGCAGACCCTCTAGGAACATTCTCGGTGTCTCCCTGCCTCCCTCTCCCTTTCCCTCTCCCTCTCCCAGGCAGTGCTGCTCCCATTAGATGAATTAAAAGTGGTTGGAGCCATGCTAAATTTAACAAGCTCATTAGTATTCTGAGTGCTTCCGAGTGAACTCTCTCTATTCAAGCCGTTCTCTCCAGCAGAAGGGTCAGGCGGCTAATCATTAAATCAAACTAATGTCACCCTATCACAATCAGCCCGAGAGAAGGAGGGTTTATTATTTCAGTTTATGCTAAATAAACGGTTTTACAAATGGTCCCCAAGCAAGGTCAACAGCAGCTTCAATTACAAGACAAACTTCACAAGAGTTGCTCTAAACCAAGTACTCTGTATTGACTTAAGAACAGGCTCGGCTTCACATATTACCACGAGCAGGGCTGTACAGGAATGCATATTGTAAAATAAAGGATGGGGTTGAGGGGGAAAGCTTCTTTCTTTGCCAGAATTTGCGACTGCACAGCGACTCCTCGTTCACCTGTCTCCAACCAGCTAGCCGCTCAGCTCAATTCACCCCACACAAAGGCTGGAGCCCAGACCTCAATGGACCGAGTGAAACATGTTCAAAACTAGGCTCTCTATTGTGACTGAATTTCTTAACATCTTTTCAAAAAGCGGAGAATGCCTTGAGGCTAAAGGAAGAAACAGGCTAATGGTGAATTGGGAATTCTGAGCAAATTTCAGAGCCCTTTCCTCCTAGCTTTTGAGGTTGAAAGCAAGCTTTTTCCTTTCAAGTTTCAAAGTCCTTTTTCCTCCCGCAGTGTCACAGAAGGATTTGAAAAGAAGGTAATTGTGCTCACAGTCTCCCTGATCAGAGCTTACGTCCTATTTCTGGTATTTCGGAATACTTCTTGCAATAATAGTGCATATAGCTCAATCCCTTAACCGGCCTGCACTCTGCAATTGCTCATTAAATGAACAATTGCGGGTATAAAATGCCTTTTATGTTCAAGGTCTGGATATAAGATAAGCATTCTAGGACTCTAAATTTGGTTTACTAAGGAAACTCTCCATCATTAAATTACAAAACTGAAGTCAGAATATCAGGCTTTCCCAGAAAAGTGGCACTCAGATTTCGGTGAGCCAAAAGGAGAGGCGGATGGGGGGGAGGGGAGGAGGCAACAAAATGTTGGGGGGGGGGGGCACAACAAAAAAGACCGTGTACTCAGATTTCTAGCCGAATGGGGCTTCTAACAAGAGAATAATATTTCCATGTTTAAGAAGGTCTGAATTTGTGAGACCTTGCCATTTCCATACGGAGTGATATAATAAAGTCATCTTCAAATGGATTAAAACATAGGTCTGAGGCTCGGTCAGTATGCAGATGACTATGCCTGACCCCTCACAGGCAGACGTGGCCCCCTTCCTTAAGCAAGGCAAGACTCCTTCAGGGTCACAGAACGCGATCATCCCTGCCATCTCCCTGAGTCCCCACAGCCACCGTGCTGCAGTGGGACAGGGGGCCAGGTCCAGAAGCAGACTGCCTGCTTCCGAGGTGGAAACCGGCCAGGAAGGGATGCAAGACGCCTGCCCAGGCCATGCGGCCTTGTTCACGGGTGGGGGTAGGTCTGCTTGTGGACAGGGTTTGAGGAATGACACCCAGAGTCTGGGTGCACTCCCCACTTCCAGCACCAGCACCACCATCAACGGAGGAGGACAGAAAGTTAATCGCAAGTTTACGCATAGGCATTTTCAAAACTGTTATGGCCCTACCAGGTTTTTACGGCTGTAACTCACTCTTGGGAAACACCCAGGGGACCCAAATGACAAACGCATGGGGAAACGACGTCCAACTTCAGGGGCTCGGTCCCATGGAACATGCTTGTTGCAAGGGCATGAGACGCACACATGCCCTCCACCGGGTCACACCTTCCCCCCCCCCCCCCCCCCCCTTGCACGCTGAGGCTCAGCCAATGGTGTCTGTGCACACCTGAAGTTTCCAGTGTGCTTCCAGAAGGCTGGGGCCCCACCTTCCTGATGTGGGCAAGAAAACAGCCCCGTTTTCTGCTTTCCTCCCAGGAAACTGCCTCACTGGGTTTGGAATGAGCATGATTTTATTTTTCCCTGTTATGCATGTACTACATGTTGTTGGCTTTATTTCTTTGGTTGTTTACGTTTTGATGTTCTTCGAATAAAAACCAGCAGGCCCGGGGTCCTTGGCTCCACGTCATTCAGAATTCTCCCCATGACTTGGAGCAAAGAGGGACTCTCAAGAAAGTAAAGAGGGAGGAGGCTACGTGGATTCAGAAGCATGGCAGAATGAACGCGGGGAGGAGGACAAAGTGCCTGTAAGTTTTAGAAGCACAGTCTTGCCTCTTTGCACCTAGACTACAGTCATGCCTCGGCCTGGGACTGCTCACTAGAATGTCTGGAGCTTGGCTTCCAAAGGCAGCCAGCAAACAATGCCTTCTCTAAGAACATTTCCAATGCCCTTGGGGTCAGACATCGCCCTTGTGCGGCTACACATACATCTCGCATTGACAATGACTGATGAGAGAGGGAGTGGCCCAGGATCAGGGGAGAGCTCTCTGCTTTGTCTGGAACCTTTAAACCAACTGCAGGGCCTGCAAGAGGAGGCCAGCAGTAGAATTTGAGGCTCTGGAAAAATTCCAGCGGCAACCCTAGTTCCAAGATGACGGGGTAGCTCACTCTTCCTGCTTTCATCAAGCAGGAGGTCCCAGGTGAAAGGAGAGAAAGTAGAAAAGGCTGTCCATCTGAGGCATGCGAGTATCCCTACTGTTTTAACATTTCTAGAGTACTTTGACCAAAGGATGAAACGGGGTCTAGATTGACCAGTATCCCACCGGCCCCTCACCAGAAACTCTTTGCTCTAAAGAGCTAATTTCTCACCTCCCTCCACTTACAGAGCTCCATGCAACTTCAAAAGGGGCGCCTGGGATAGAAAAAGTAGGCAGGGAAGGCAAGATGACAATTCAGATAAACTGAAGAGGCCAATGCAGCAATGGCTGTGAGCCCCACTGCAGCCCAGAGCTCTGCGGGCACACGCAGCAAGCGGCCTCCTGCCTTTCTCGAAGATGACACAATGCGGGCTCCTTGCCCATCTGGAAAATCAGGAGCCGATAACATACTATCAACTTGTCTGAGGCCTCACCAGGCATGCCCTGTGGTCTCCAGGGTTTCCGTGCGCTCTTCTCCATGCTCCGAACTGCCACCAACCCGAGGTCTGTACCCCTGCTCCCCTGCCTGCCCCACTATGGGCGTCGTTGACAGGGACAGCAAAGTGCCCCTGTGACTCAGTGAACACTGCCCAGCATGCCAGGGCGCTTAAATCTAAACCCAAACCCAGTGGCACTAACCAACTAGGAAAGTTCCAGACAGAAAGTACCAGCCAAGTCCCGCCCACACCAGGGGAGAGAAAATAGAACAGATGAAGCGGGCTCCTGAGGGTCCCCGAAGGCCCTCCTGTAAAAGGGAGGAGGAGACCCTCCTTCATTTCCACGAGCCTGTGAAGACAGTTCCTTGAATTAAGAATTCGGAAATGTCATGCAGCTTCTTCTATTAGCCTGCTATTAGTTGCCAGTTGCTGCTTATACAGAGTGAGTTAATTAGGGACATCAAAAGCAGTACAATAAATTCTCAGGAGGGCCACATTTTTTTCCTTCTGCTTAATAGCACATTTATGCCTATCTGTGAGTAACAGTCTCGCAAATATTTAGGTATTAGAGATTTGTTTGAAGACTTGGTTTTCGTCTTTTAGAAGCAAAGAATAAAGAGCCTCTCTTTCTTACTTTGCCCCAACAGACGTGGGCAGTAAAGATTCCACAATGAGACCCACAACCAACAGTTCAACACAAACAATGAGAGACCTGTTCACAAGGCCGGAGTGTGTCCTCTGATGGGACTGGTCCTATCAGCCTGTCCAGCGGGAGGACTCCGAGCCTACTCGGCCTTTGAAGGCCCACAGGAACATTCTGGCAGCCCTCTGGAATGGCGGCTTCCAGGTTTGCACCCCTTCTCCCCCCTCAAGATCAAAGTCCCCTTCCCTAACCTTTCTACCATTTCTTAAATTGCAAGAATGAACACAGATTTAACTGGCTTCATCTGGTGTGTTTATGTTGCATGGTTTTTGTTTTTAGAAGACTGCATAATGAGAAAGTCTGAGCATATGGTGGCATTATATTTTTAATAAAAATTTAAAGACCGTGCTTACTCCATTGCAGAAATCAGACCCTCCTGGAGAGCACATTTAAATATCAAGAGAATATCATTACTGTACTGAAATGAGCTAGAGGTTCCATCTCTACGACAAGATTGGGGCAGGGGAGCAGAGCTCCCCTTTGCTGACTTAGCTTCTGGGAAAGGCTGGGTGGTGCTGGATCCGGTTTCAACAACAGAAGCTCCCTCCAGCCATGACCCACTTTGAGCTCAGCTATGAAATGTGCATTTGAGAGTTCCAAATCAAATATCACATTTGGATCCCTCACAATGTTACTTACCACAGGTAAGGCATGAGAGTGCCTCCCCAGCCTGCTTAGCCCCCCGCAAATCTGCAACTATGTAAAACATTTTGGGGGCACCTGGGTGGCTCAGTGGGTTAAAGCCTCTGCCTTAGGCTCAGGTCATGATTTCAGGGTCCTGGGATCGAGCCCCGCATCGGGCTCTCTGATCAGCAGGGAGCCTGCTTCCTCCTCTCTGTCTGCCTCTCTGCCTACTTGTGATCTCTCTCTGTCAAATAAATAAATACAACCTTTAAAAAAAAAAAATCTCAAGTCATGGCTCAGACAGTGTCTGTGAGTGAGGCAGAAAGGGCCGCAAATCCTAATCTTCTCAGAGCACGTCTTCATGGTCACGGCCAACACAGGATGCTGCGGTACCTGCTCCGCCAGTCAGGGGGACAGGGTGGACACCAACAGCCATCATCCCTGAGGTGAGAATGGGAACCAGGACACGAGTCAGACCTTTCTCCTGACCTTGTTCCAGATTTCCAGGCACCTTCAGGAGGACCTAACGTCCCGATGGTGGAATGTTTTTTCGCTGCTGCTGTTGTTTTCTAAGAAATTCCAGTAAAAGCTACTAAGGAAACAAACGACCAGATACATCCACCTTCCTAAAATACATGTAATTCTGTTTTCACTCATTCTCCCTACCAATCTCTTTTCTCAAAAGCCTGTCAACTTGAACTATAACCATATACCAATTAATGACAGCTAACGTTTATGTACTATGTGGTAGGAAGGGCTTCCTCCTCTCGCCTTCTTCTCATTGTAACTTGTTTGCAAAGGCACTGTCATTACGCTCACTGGCCAGGTGAGAAAACTGTGTGGCAGAGTGAAGCTCGGTTACTTACCCGGGTCACACAGCTGGTTCTCAGGTCAGGCAGAACCTGGAGCCCAGGGAGTGAGACACCAAAGCCCACACTTACATATTTGGCTACTGGACATCCTGACTCAGGGATAAGAAATAAAAAGTAAACTTATATTTGAATTTTGACCCAAAATTCAAGTTTGCATAAGTCTGCAAACATCACAACCACTGAACTCTGTTCTATAGGATGAAAGCAATCACAGAAAAGACCTAAACTGATAAGCATGGCTGTCTTCCAATAAAACTTTATTTATGGATGGTGAATTCTGAATTATTATATAATTTTCATATGTCACATTTAAAATCTAACAAATCAGGGGCGCCTGGGTGGCTTAGTTGTTAAGCATCTGCCTTCGGTTTAGGTCACGATCCCAGGATCCTGGGATGGAGCCCCTTGTCAGGCTCCCTGCTCCACGGGAAGCCTGCTTCTCCCTCTCCCATGCCCCCTGCTTATATTCCCTCTCTCGCTGTGTTACTCTCTGTCATATAAATTAACTAAAATCTTTAAAAAAGAAAATCTAACAAATCATTCTTGGCTCATGGGCCATACAAAAATAGATAGGGTACTGGATTTGGCCACAAAAAAGGCCAAGCACTACCCTAAAGGACTATACATACTTTCAATGTAAAACTTGCACGCAGGTAACAGCTGCGAACATTCCAGTAAAGCTGTAAAAGCAATAGTATCAAGTGCTAGGAGGGAGACAGAGAAAGACTCGCTTTCTCAGGCTATTAAAATATTTCCATAATTGGCTAGATGTATCACATGATTCTACTGCCGGGGTGCACCTTAAGGGGAAAAGTAGCAAAGAAGACAACGACTGATATTCAAGGATGTTCATCACAGTGTTATTTATAAGCAAAAGTCATTCATGAAATAAATGTCCATTGTCTTACATGATGGAATATCATGTCATTAAATACAGTCTATTCAAGGATTTTACAGAACATAGAACTTCACGGAGTCCCAGGTACTGCTCTGAGGCCTCCAGGTGAATCCTATGAGGTGACTGTCATTCTGATCCTCACTGCCTACGTACAAAACTGAGACACCTGTGTCCAAGGAAACAGAGTCCACTCACTTACCCACTAGACTACCGTGTCACCAAATCTCTGGAGAAAAGGAAGGTAGGAGGAAGAGAAATAGATAATTGTTTCTATTCCAAAATTTATAAATTAAAAAAAAAAACCTTAAAAGAAATGGACTAAATTAGCATGAAAATATTTCTATGGATTACTTTTTTCCATATGTTTCTGTATTTCCCAATCACTTTAGATGGCAGAAATAGCAGATTTATTTTACTTCTTACTTCTACCATAAGTATGACCTTTGCAGTAAACCTCTAGGGAAGTCCAGATTAAGTTCACATAGATTGAAAAATTGTCCTACACATTTATCTCCTGAAGTCTCGTTTTAAACAATTTATTCCACCTCTTAAAACCCAAGTGCCTGGTAAGCTTTTCTTACACCTATGAATAACTCTTTACACTGATACTGGGCTGTATATAGAGATTTCAATAAACTTGTTTATTTAAAATATGATTTTTTTTTAAAGACTGGTGTATATCGTAATCTCTACCCCCAAGGTGGGGCTGGAACTCATGACCCTGATATCAAGAGTCATACGCTGCATCGACTGAGCCCTCCACGCACTCCTAAAACTATATGGTTTATTTTTTTAATTTTTAAAAGATTTTATTTATTTATTTGACAAGCAGAGATCACAAGTAGGCAGAGAGGCAGGCGGGGGTGGGGGGGAAGCAGGCTCCCTGCTGAGCAGAGAGCCTGATGCGGGGCTCAATCCCAGGACCCTGAGATCATGACCTGAGCTGAAGGCAGAGGCTTAACCCACTGAGCCACCCAGGCGCCCCCTATATAGTTTTTTTAAAAGATTTCATTTATTTATTTGACACATAGAGGGAGAACAAGTGAGCACAAGCAGGAGGAGCAGCAGAGGGAGAGGAAGAAGCAGGCTTCCCACTGAGCAGAGAGCCCAATGCGGGGCTGGATCCCAGGATCCTTAGATCATGGACCTGAGCTGAAAGAGGAGGCTTAACCCACTGAACCACTCAGGCGCCCCTATGTGATTACTTTCTATTATTTTTCATTTTTAATTTATATTATTATTAAATAATTGTATTAATATTAAACAAATATTTTAAAATTTTAATTTAATAATTTTTTATTATTTCCTATTGATACACAAATGCTCTAACCTCCCTCCCTGCCACATTTGGTCGCTCAGCTTTCACTGGGCCACTGGGAAAGGTGCAGAAGGGACGCTGCCTTATAAAGGATCATTACTACCATGGCTCTTGCTCATATTTACTGAACACTTCCGAAAAGCCAGGCTGTGTGCAACGCACTTGTCTCCATTAATCCCATCAGTATACATTGCCCTCATCATTCAGGAAAACAACCTGAGGCTCGGGGAGTTTAAGCAACCCGCTTGGATTCATACCTCAGGTAAATGGCAAAATCGGCATGCCTCTCATCCATTATAAAGGACTAGTAACCCCTACAAAGTCTCTTGAAGCCCTCAGAACACTGATTTGCCTCCCATCTTTCTATATGTTTACGGGAAAATGATCACCATTGTTGAAATTATTCTCCCTCGCCTTATAAAACTTATCCAGAAAAGACACTTTAGATAGTCACCAAATGACCTATTACCTTCCCACAGAGTTTCTGGGTTCTGAATGGTTAGCTGTTCTGCAAAGGAATACTTTACACTGTCTTCAGCGGGACTGCAGTGCAGGCTTGGATGCAGGAAGCATCCAAGTCTGCGTATTTGGTTTGCGTTCAAGTTAACAACAGCTCCAACAGTTAAAGCTGCGCATGGTTTATGGAAAGGGGCATATGTCCAATAGCTAAAGAAGCATATGGTTTATAGAGAAAGGGGGAAAACTTGTGCTTGGAAGCAGCTTTGCTTAGATTATTTACCAACAAATGAAAGGCCCTTCATGCCGCCCCAGAGCATACCCCCCTCCCACAGCTAGAAAGGAATGCTGAATGAGTCCATAAAATCAGCGTCACGCTAAGCAGAGACCTTCTCCCCAACAAAAAGATGATTATCGAATTATAGCAAATTTAAGAAAGTTTTTTTTCTCTCTTTTTTTTTAAATCAAGAACAAAACCAGACTACTTAAAATGCACTATTAGGAATTGTAACTGTTCCTAAAAGTGCCAGATATATTTCCATCCATGCAATATTAAAACTAACAAGCATCTTTTCAATTTCTTTTAATGATGGCGTATGCAATAAAAATACAGCAGTGCTTTGGTTAGCCAAAGGAGCTGAAGCAAAAAGACCCAAAATAAATAAATAATAAACTTACATGGGTCACTCACCAAAAATAAAATAATTTAATTCAACCTTTTACAGGAGGTGCATGTAGCATTTTGAAAGCAAAAATTCTCATAACACAAAGCTCTCCACTTAAAAATCACTGCCAGGGGCTGGAACCGGGGCAGGATGTTATTTCTTTTTCAATTTATTTTTTAATGTTTGGGTATTAATGACATCAACTGTCGTGTTGTGTAATAAGGCAGCAGGGCGTAATAAAAAGAGTTAGAAACACACGTCCCCAGACTTGCCCCTAGCCCTTCATAGGTGTGTGACCCGGGGTAACTTAAAATACAGCAGATTGTTAGCTGACTTATGTAACAGGCAAATATTCAAGCTTGAATCTGACTTGATCAGGTTTTCTGAGGGTTAAATAGTAGGTGAAAAAGATCTATATAAACGTTGGCATTTATGAGTCCGGGACACCACCACTAATCTCCTCATTATCTGTTTGATAATGATGCAAAGCCGGGCAGTGGGCGTCAAGTGCCTGGGGCCAGGAGCCAGGAGGTTGAGCTCTAGTCGTTCATTCCACCAAACCACTGCATAGGACAATGCTGAAACAGGCTCCAACCACTCCCGCTCCAACCCCCCAGGCCAGGGAACAAACCAGTGTCCACCTTCACCACGAACCAGGCTAAACATGGACAGTATTTTTGCTGTTTCAGAAAAAGATTCAAGTTAATGACCTGTAACTACAACTGATCATCTCTTTCACCCACTTTTTTTTTTTTTTTAAAGATTTTATTTATTTGTCAGAGAGAGAGGGAACGAGCACAGGCAGACAGAGAGGCAGGCAGAGGCAGAAGGAGAAGCAGGCTCCCTGCCGAGCAAGGAGCCCGATGTGGGACTCGATCCCAGGACGCTGGGATCATAACCTGAGCCGAAGGCAGAAGCTTTAACCCACTGAGCCACCCAGGCGCCCCTTTCACCCACTTCTTTGATGGATCCTGGGTCAGGCTCATAATCAACATTGACAGAGCATGCCCACTTTAAAGTTGCATGGAAAAGACCCATTTCTGGGCGCCTGGGTAGTTCAGTTGGTTAAGCATCTGCCTTCGGCTTGGGTCATGGTCCCGGAGTGCTGGGATTGAGTCCCGCATCAGGCTCCCTGCTCAGCCAGGGTCTGCTTCTCCCTCTTCCTCTCCTCTTACCCCTGGCCTGTGCTCTCTTGCTTTCTCTTTCGGTCTCTCAAAATGAATGATTAAATCTTAAGAGAGAAAGACAGACAGAAAGAAAGAAAAAAAAGAAAGAAAGAGAGAAAGGAAGGGAGAAATTAATTCACTAAAAAAAAGAAAAAAAGAAAGAAAGAAAAGATCCATCTCTTCTCTCCTTGGTTTTCTAAGATGACTGAAGACACTGGAATCTTCCTAAGAGAATCTTTTTTTTTTTTTTTTCCAGTTTCTCCATAGGCAGTATTTACTAAAAAAGATGAAGTAAATTCCTTGAGGGTGATTGTTGGCAACCCCCACTCACTGTTTGGGTATACCCTGTGGGCTAAAAGGGTATTTTACAGTTTTATTAAACGGCTGCAAAAATCAAAAGAAGAAGAGTATTTTATGATACATGAAAAGTATGTGAAATTCAAATTTCAGTGTCCACAAACACACAGCGAAGCTCATTCGTTTTCCTATCATCTCTGGCTGCTTTTGCATTACAAGAGCAGAACGGAGTGGTGACAGCACCAACTGGCCCACTCAAATCCTGAAATTGTTAGTAGCAGGTCCTTAATGGAAAAAAAAATGTGCCATCCCTTGACTTCCGTGTTTCAGGTCATGCTTGAACACCCATCAGTGAGTTGAGGGAACATCCCTGGGAAACTTATAAAATAGGGCAACACCATTTCAAAGAACTTAGTATTGAACCAGTGCTTCTAAACTTTAAGATAAACTCTGAGGTGGGCACTAACATCACCCCATTTTACAGATGAAGGACTCAGGTTTAGAGAAATGACCTAGCCCAAGGTCCTAAGTCAATAAGTTGGGGATAAAATCAGTTCCCCGTGATTTGAACCTTGACAATTTCTATGGTGGTGAAAGAAGGATTCGGGCTTTTCTCATATACCAGAAGATAGAACATGTTTCCCATTTCCTCTTTCCATGTGCTAAGGGCTGGGATAAATAATGAATTTTAAATATAAAATCTGGGGCTTGTGTGACTAAAAGCTGGTCCTCTTATCCAGCTTAGCGTGTATCTGGAGTTATTTAGGTTTTGTTTTCTTTTTTTAAAAGCAATCACAGATTAAACAAGTACACATTTTTTTTTTTGTCAAAAATGCCACACTTTCAGGGTATCTGGGTGGCTCAATTAAACATCCACCTCTTGATTTTGGCTCAGGTCATGATCTCAGTGCCGTGAGATGGAGCTCGACGTCGGGCTCTGCGCTGAGTAAGGAGCCTACTTGAGATTCTCTCCCCTTGCCCCTCCCCCTCCACATCTAACACCCCACTCACGCGCACACATGCACGCGCTCTCTCTCTCTCTGGGGAATAAAAAAAAAGTGCCATACTCATCTCTTGAAAGTTAAAAGGGGACACAGGCTGTTGCCCACACATCGAGCTATTCGATGCACCTTTTCTTCTAGCACAAGAACACGTACCCCCTGTTGAGCCAGATATATCCCCTCATGATGTCTTTTTGAAGACCGGACTATGCCTACTTTTGCTAATAGGGATGAAGGAGGCCTGTGCGAGAATCAAGTCATGAGACTTCCAGTGCCCACCAAACTGGGAATTTGCAGAAGCACATACAGCCAAGATTCCCAGAGGGTGTTTTTGCAACTTGTATGAAGAACTAGGTCCAGGACATTTGGCTGAGTCGAAGAACATGGTGAACACAGCAGGCTCAGGCTGGCTCTTCTCTGTGTTCGAGTCACAGAGACACACCCAGGTCAAGATCCCTGTGTGTCCCAGCACAAAACCTGCCCACCTGAGAGGCGTAAGAACCAAAGGCTGCTGCCCTCATGCCTCCTGGGACTGTGGTTTTTCTAGACCTGCAACGACTTGAGGAGAGAAGTACAGCCATAGTGTTGGCACAATGGACAAGCAGGAAGTGGCTGTGAGAGAAGGTCCTTCAGGTGCTGGGAGGTGGGCGTGCAGACCAGGCGGACCTTCTTAGAGGAGGTTCGGGAAAGTCAGATTTTCCAGAAGGCCGGTCAACCCTCATCGAATCCCTCAGGGATCCAGTCAACTGAATAACTTAGCCTTAACAATTGCTCCAAAGCTCCAAAACACTGCACCTTGGGTTCGAGGGTGTCTGCATAGTTCTGTTTGTTTGTTTTGTACTTTTCTTCCTTCTTCAATTCACATCTTGCTGACACAAGTGGAAATTCATATTTCTTGGCAGAAACGCTTTAACGTTACTGCCAAGCCATGCAGATAAAAATTCTTCCCTCCTCATCTCATTGCCTGGAACTGTTCTACTCAAGTCTTCCTCTAGAGCTGGAGAAGACAGCAACCCGAACACATAATCCGGGCAATTTTATTGTGCCTGACAATGTTGTTAGTTCTACTGGGTCTCTTGAGTCTGTAATTTATAGGGGGTAAAAAAAATCCTAGTAAGGTCCAGCTAGCAAATGTAACATCCTTCCCTATAAAATCAGTGCATCTCAGTTCATTCACCAGAACATTAGCAAACACTGCAACTTCCATCCCGACTCCGAGAGAAGTTGCCTCCCCTTGGCTCTTACAGAGCATAGTTTCACAGAGCGACAGTAAAGGGAGCTCGTCTTTATTTGTCTTCCTTCTGGTGCCTTACTGGCTCTGGACTCCTGCGGAGGAGTGGTCCAGGAGAGGAAGAAGGAAACATTTTTGTATATTTCCACCCAATCTACAAATCTACACCACAAACCTGTCTTTTTCCTGTCAAATAACCGTGGTCACCAATTACGGATCTTCTATCCAAACCCTGTTTCTGGGCAACACTGGCCTCTTTCTGTAATATTGAGGTTATAGTCTTCCTTGCCAATGGCCTCATTGGTGACTCGGGAAAAAAAAAAAGAAAAAACTGAGAAAACGCACTTACTTCTACACACCCGCGTTTCCTTTTGTTCTGTTCCTTTTCTCCCCCAAAGTTAAAGAGTGATCTTCTAGGTCACTCCTGATTGCCACACCCGATCCCAATGCTGGCAAGTGGTGCTTATCCCTGCTACCAGCTCGCCTCTTCCTTAGAGTCGCTGCTCTCTGATTTGCCTTTTCTCCAGCTAAGAATTTGCTGGACCCAACACCGCCATCTGACATGCCATCTCTCTCCCGTTAACATCAGAACCATGGAACAAATCCTAAGATTGCCTGACCACCAGGGTCTTGACTATGTATGGCTTGCATGTGATGCCTGAAGTTGTCTGTAATGTTTCCAAGTTAAATCATTTGGCCAACGTGACGGCTTCCTCTCTGGTGCACTGATGCTTAACATGTTCCCATGGGCTGTTCAAGTAAGCTTTGGGGACCTGTCTCTTTCTATCATTTAAATTTGAATGGCTCAAAATGGGAATATTCAGGCCGTTGTAAATTCATGTACCCTTTTAATGGGTCTGGCAAAAATAATCGCTGAAAAAATCCTGTGCACACCCCTGCACTTTTATAAAGCTTTGAAAGGTAAAATTTTAATATGGCTGGATACTCCCGTGTTTCAACACATAGAAGGAGTCTAAAGAGAGGTTTCGTTTTTTAAGGAATGAAACTCCCCATTCTAGGAGCATCTTATAGTTGTGTAAGAGAAAGCAATAATGCCAGATGAAGAATTAAAACTTAGTCAACGAACTGTAGTCCTTGAGGGGTAAAGTGAATCTGTTGAACACCTTTTGCTTTAGAGTAATGCCATGATCGAAACCACGGAAACCACCAAAAGTTCTAATAAAATACTTCCTTACCCAACACAAACTGTCTTGCTGTGTTTCCACTTGAAGGTTTTAGGAGTTAAAATAATTGGCGAAAGCATCCGGATTTTTCTCATGGGGGTTAGAGGGTTTTTCATTAATTGCTTTTTTTTTTCATTAATTGCTTTTTTAAACATCCCCCCTGGAATACGTATTCCTGAGGCCCAAATATAGAGCCATTTTTCCACATACAGGAACACCGAACAAAAATGAGAAACCAGAAGTTACCGGTCTGCTGAGTTTCACTGATCGGGCATGACGAGACAACCATGCCACGCAACCTATCCTGTCATTACAAAACGGTGTTTTGGGGTCTCCTTCCCCTCGTGACACCGCTGTACGCTGTACCTTGTTTCATGGAAAACTAGCTGCTGGTGACAGTATGTCCCAAACCTGTTTACCGCTCTGCCTCGCCAACCACACAAAGGAACACCTAAAACATCCCCTTAGAAGTGCACAAGAGGATTCTGTCGAGTCACTGAACGTCCCAACATTCTGAAAATCTCAACCAAAGGTGTAGAAACCAGACTTGCAAAGAAGTTTCCAACCACAGAAAAAAAATGCATTCAAATCTCATACATTCCATCTTAATTCCAAGACTGCAAAGCGAACTCTGGTGGAGTCCTGAAGACCAAAACTCTGTTGGAAGTTCCTGGGATCCACTTGTCGAAGAATGTTCTAGAAGCCCATGTCACACTTCTGCTCACAAACCAGCCACAAAGCCCGGGGTCTATAAGACCAACCTTGAACTGCCTGGCCTGAGTAAAGATTCTTGAGTGTGAGGAGACACCCTCGGCCTCCAGGACCCCCAGCCTCTGAGGCTGCCCTGTCCCCGCCGAGTGACCGCCCAGGGCATCTCCCGCACCCTCTGTAACCAGCTGCAGATTTGTACATCTCCACCGCTGGAACCACCTAGCTGTGGTATCTCTCACACCACACATATCACAGGCAGTAGAGAATCCCTCTACGGGTGGACCAGTAGCCGAATGAACACGCAGGAGGACTAATAGGGGCCTTCTTGTGGTGATGGGGAAGTCAGCTGTTGTGTGGTCTCCAAGGCGGAGCAGCACCAGCATCCACCTGAGCGGAGGTAAGGACTCTGGGTGTCCATGGGGGCCCCAGCCATGAAGCCCCAAGGAACAAGATGCCAGAAATGGAAGCATAGCTCTAAACAGGGGAGGAATAACAAAGAAGGGAGGGAGGGAAGGAAGTCACCTATAGTAGCGTTTTACCAGGGGTTGGTCCTGCCTCTCTAGGCCCCCTTTGCTGTTGCCAGATTAGGGATCACAACCAACTTGTGGGGATCCTCATCAGCTGAAGCCTAGTGTCCTTTGATGGCAGATAAAACACTTAAGGAGACACCAAAGCAGTGAGAACGAAAACAAGCACACAGATGAAGGATAAAAGGACACACACTGCTCTTTCACGGACTCCCTCTCTCCCAACATCACTGTCTCCTCTCCCCGGTAGGTGGAGATTTCTTGTGTGTTCACTACTCACTTCGTGGGAGTCACTGTGGAGATTGAAATTTTGCCCATGACTATGCGAGAAGGACAAAGTGATTCATAGTTTACAGAGATACCCGTAAAATTGGAATTGCACCGACAAATACTTGGCCCTCCTCAAGATCCTGAGTTGTGAGGCTGGATGTGTTTGCAGAATGTATTGATGAGTTTTAAGGAGATACACACAATTGGTAGATTACAGAAGAACGATTTAAGAAATAAGCCTTTTTCCTACACATACAGAGAAAGGGGACGGTGTTGGGTTGCGGGGGGGAGGTAACTGCCAGTTCCCTGCAAGGGTAGGGCATTTTTATGTAGCACATGGATTTTTTTTTTTTTTTAAACTCTCAGTCTTTCATCTTCTCTCTGGTGAGGACTGCATTTGCCACAGGCTGATAAGTGAATGTGGCAGAACTTCAAAACTCATGTCAGCCAAAGAATCTAGAGACAGAGAGGGAGAAAAAATCAGACATAAAGCTGGTAAAAGGCAGCTATAAATTTTTTTAATACCTTTTATTTAATTCTACCAAAAGATCACACAGCAATGTGATCTAGATTGGGTACATCTCTCAAACTCGACTCATGCACGCACATGGCCCAAATCCAGTTCCTGACCCTGAAGACGTGGTTTTCATTATACTGGTAAACCCAGGAAAGTCGCTTGTAAGACCACTGTGTTAATAAACTCTTTCCTCCAAAGACAGTTTGAACCTTCAGGTTCACTAGGGTGAGTCAAGAACTGATAGAGAAGAAAATAACAGGATGTAAAACATAATTCTCCACATAAAGATGATAACCCAGCCTGAAGCCAAGAGCCATTATGTACAATTTAAATCAGTCTTCTGCACCTTAAGAGAACAGTATCACTCTCGTCTGAACTAAAACAAGTCCACGTAAAGACAAATGAAGAGCACTGTGCACTCAAGTTCACGCTGCTCTCTGCTTTGCTTAAGAGATGGGGGAGAGGGGCGCCTGGGTGGCTCAGTGGGTTAAAGCCTCTGCCTTCGGCTCAGGTCATGATCTCGGGGCCCTGGGATCAAGCCCCGCATTGGGCTCTCTGCCCAGCAGGGAGCCTGCTTCTCTGCCTACTTGTGATCTCTCTCTCTGTCAAATAAATAAATAAAAATCTTAAAAAAAAAAGAACTTAAAAAAAAAAAAGACAGATGGCGGTCGAGGGGGCAGGGGAAGGACATGGCCACAGGAAGCTGGTTAAGACATCAACTAACACCAGGATTCCCAAGACATCTACTCGAATATTTACAACAGTGCCATCCGTAACCGGAAATCGGAAACTGCCCAATGCCCGTCCGCAGTGGGAAGAGGTCCCAGACTGTGGCACAGTCACACACAGTGGAAAACCATAAAAGGGAACGAATACCTACAACCATGCAAACCAGGGATGCCCCTCGTAGACACCGCGTAGAGGAAGAGACGAGAAGCCAGACGCAAACTCTAAGGTACAAAAACAGCCCCAACCCATCAATGCTGCTCGAGGTCAGGGATCGGGGGCTTGAACGTGCTTATGACAGTCTGTTCCTGGGCTTTGATGCTGGCTTCAAAAACAGGTCTGGTCTGTGAAAATCTGCAACAGGCACACTCCCTTGGTAACAAGTGGTGTCGGTTCTCCAAACATCCAGACCATTCCTAAACACCCTCTTCTTCAGTTTTCTCTCTTGGGCTCCCATTCCCATGTGCTATTCTCTTTCTTAAAGATAACACTTGCAACTGTGTGTTTCAGGGAGACTATGACAAACCCATTTAAACCTGCACCATTAAAAAAAAAAAAAAAGTGTGACTCTAGAACAGAAAAAAATCTCCCGAAATGGCAGGAGTGTAAGGTAGGGGAATAGCCAATTCACTGAAGAAGAAATTTAAATGCACCAGAAGAAAATAAGACATAGTTTTTAACTTCATTACGTAATGAAGGACATGAATGCGGGAACAGGGCACTGGTTGGTTGGTTGGTTCGTTGGTTGGCTTTTTGGCCTTGATACTAAATTAGGAAGCGTTGGTAAAGGCTGAGTAAAGGACAGAACACTATTACCAACAGGGTAGAAGTAGTTATATTGGGTATTGGGTGCACTCACATTTCCGTCCACCAGTTTGGTGACTGTATGACAAGACTTACATGTCCAGACCAGATGGCCCAATACACCCTTTGCTGGACCTGTGCCCAAAGCAGTCAGTTAGGTCCCACGCACAGACCTAGCTTCAAGGACCCTTGCTGAAACGTCATGTCTAACAGAGGGGGAAACTCCTAAATGACCAACCACAAGAGAGTTAGGACATCCACGAAACAGAGAGAAGAGGGAGGTGGGAGGACAGGAAGGAAGCACAGACCAAAATGGTAGCAGTCGATCATAATTGGCTTTAATTCTCTTCCATTTGCTGCATTTTCTAACACTTTTCTAAAATTCAAAAAAAATTTTTTTTTCTCCAAAGAATATTTAATTTAGAATAAAGAGGTCTTATTTCTGAGCTATTGCAAGCTCAAATAGTATCTGTTTCTTACATAGGACGCATTGGCTCTTTAAGAGAACTCTTGGTCTTTGTGAAATCTGAGTTAGCGGTAAATAAGAGAGATTCCAGAACCTTCACCGCAGTGGCCACAATCATGTATTTGCTTGAGCATTTTTTTTCCCTTTCCTAAATCCCCCTCAGGGGTGGGAAGGAGATATTACAGACCCTTTGAGCTCATGCCCAGTTTAACCCTGATTCCCCAGACAAAATACAACCTGTGAGGATTTATGTGTCTCTCTTCCCTGCTGCAAACACCCAGCTGACTCAGCACCTGGCTATTTATTAATCATTCTACGCACAATCACGCCATTCTAGAAAAACGGCCATGTCTTCCACTGCAAACTCACACTGTTTTCCAAGCTCCTCTGACCGTCCGTAGCTCCAGCCGCCATATTGTCAGGACACTGTCCAGCTTCTCACACCTTAGCTTTGAATAAGTGTTAGATGCAAAAGCAGCCTTGACTGCAGAACTTTCAAAGATTGCTCAGAACTCTGGATGAGACGTGATTTCACTGCCTTTTCAATCATGTAAACAACTGCATCATGAGTTTCGTTAAATGGTATGTGTTTGAGTTCCATGAGGGAAAACTTCGGGATTCTAAAAATCCTTTCCTGTGAGGAGAACTGAGGAGGTAATGAGTCCAAGTACATGAGGAAGGAATTAGACAGAAGAGTGTCCAACTCCAACGGAGTTGCCACTACGCTGAAGCAGTGTGAAGATACACATGGGTAGAAAAAAGACTCAAAGTAAATGTGCTAAAATGTTAATTTTCACCCATCCATGCATAGTGGAATAAGGGTGAATTTCAGTTTCTTCTGCTATGGTTCTCAATATTTTCTACATTGATTAAGTACTGCTTCGTTATTAGAAAAGCATAATCAAATGCTAAGAGACACAGAAAGTACAGTAAGACAGAAAGAGGAGAGGCTGAGCAGCAAGGGCCTTGGGATTCAGGGCTTCTCCCAACACTCAAGTTTATAGTTTCCAAGGCTTCCTTCCAAAGGTATTCCTTCCAAAGTAACCCAAATCTCAACACGTGAGTCCCCGGAGGGTCCCTTTTCTCACTGCAGAAAACATTTGACATCTACTATCCATATGGGATTAGATACAGGAAAAATAAAGACCCAGGAGCATATTTTATCTGTTTCTATTAGGAATTCTTACCTACATTTTATTTATTTTTTAAAAAGATTTTATTTATTTATTTGACAGAGAGAGGAAACACATGAAGAGGGGATTGGGAGAGAGAGAAGCAGGCTTCCCACCGAGCAGGGAGCCCAGTGTGAGGTTCTATCCCAGGATCCTAGGATCATGACCTGAGCCGAAGGCAGACCCTTAACGACTGACTCCCACAGGGGCTCCTGAGAGCCACAGCGAGTTTCTCCTTCTGAGTGGAACTCATCATGGATGTGTTTTCTGGCCTCAGATATGTTTCCAGGGCTCTGCTTTTGTGGGATTAGAGCCTTACCAGACCCCTTGTTCTAATGCCACATCGGCCTGCTTGTCTACAGTTGCATGTTTTAGCTCTGGTCCTGCTCCTTGATCAAAATCTAATTACTGTCTCTGTCCCCACAAATATGACCAGCAGAACAAGTTGACATCCTGGGATGATGGCCTGAGCAGAAGGCAGATGTGAAATGACTAAGCCACCAAGGCGCCCCATCATCTACATTTTAATGGTGTTTTTTGTGGGTTTTTTTTTTTTTTGAGAGGATGGAGGTCTTTTCCCCCCCCCCAACAAAAGTGCAACAGAGAGTACCCTCATGCTGACTCTAAGAATAAAATAATGGGAACAACTCCAAAATGAGGCAGGGGAAGTCTGCAGGATTCACACCTGTTGCTCAAGTCCCAACACATCATTCCAGCAGGATCCCCAGGGGGCCTTCCCTGCCCGACCCCAGGCCTGTGGCTGGGGAGATGGAGAACAGCTGGGGACAGTCCCATGGAGGACCCCTGAATCTGAGGGCTAGCACAAACTGCATTTCTATCAATCGCACTCACCTTCTACCTAAGATCACTCTGCCGTGACCTTATGAGCTATGAAGATTCCTGCACGTTTTCCAACTGTGGAAACTGAGGCTCGAAGGGATAAACCGGCTTATTCAAAATCCCATCGTTAGGGAACAGGTCAGAGTGAGGCAGACCACTAGTCAAGACGGCCGGCCAAGGAGTACAGCCCTCCTCCCAGCCGTACCATGGGCAGGAGCCTGCTTTTTGTCGGGGTGGGGGGGGGGTGTCCTCCTCTATCTTCCTGCCAAGTCAGGATGTCATGACAATGGTTAGGTTTCCAATTTGCATCCTGCCACAGGTGGATGCATGGTAGGTGATCCCAAAACGCCTGGAGCCCGCGGTTCATGTGGGGAGCCGGAGCCTGCATGAGCACCAGGCTGGGTGAGCAGAGCTATCCTTGAGACCCACAGGCAAGAACTGTTCTGAAGAGATAAACCCAAGAGCCGACCACACCCTGAGAGCTCTCCTCCATCATGCCTTCCCTCACACCCCAGGTGACTTTCCGGTATTTTCTTCTGTAAGGTCCTAGTCTGGCTCTGATTTCTGCAAGGGGATTGTTTTTTTTTTTTTTTTTTTAAACCATGTTAATATTACCTTTACGGTCTCTACAATAAATCTTGTGACATGACTAGATCTGTGGTCCAGCCCAGAGCTGGGTAATAAGTTTGCAGTCTAGTTTCAATTTTGTGGAAAGCTGCCCCTTTATTCGGATTTGGAAGCAAATACGTAGCATAATATTCTCCAACCATTTTTCTTTTCTACTTTCCCATGCTCCTTCCCTTTCTTTGCTAGCCTGCCAACAGGGACCCAGCAGAAGACTGACTAGAATGTTCCAAACCAGGAGCACAAAGGCTCTTCTGAATCACAGATTCCCCCCAACCAGAGAGAACCTGGGGAACTTCTGTAGGAACTCTATCAAACAAAATACAGCCAATGGCCTCAAGAAACATCTGTGTTCACTCCAAAGTGAAAGTGACCCGGGGCAGGTGAGGGAGGAAAGTAGAAGCTGTCAGAACCTGAAAACTAAAGCAGAGCCTGTCCATTCCGGTTCTTACAGCTTTCTGTGTTTGATCATTAGATCCTGGCCATGCACTTGACCACTGCAGCTTTTTTTTTTCTTATAGACGTGTTGAGGGATCATAGGAATATTTGGCCAACCATGATAATTCTACAAAGTATCCTAATTTTACGTTTCTTCCAAAGGACAAAAAGGGCAATGCAGAGCAGATTCCTGATGGTATCCCACTAAAAAAATAAGCAAATAAATGAGGATGGTTCCATGTCTTCTACTGGATAAAAGCTTCATAAATAGGCACAAGGCACTGACAAGTTGGAATATAATAAAAAGATATAAACATTCCAACTGTTCAAAAATTTCAGAAGGCGATTTTATCAAATTTAAAATCAATTAAGGATGGCCATCATCGGTTAATATCTGGGCAGCTAGTTTTTCTTTTCCGACTTATTGAGCTGAAACCAGGTCGCCTCCCCTACCCCCAATAATACGAATGTCACTGGACTCTTATCTGTGAGAAGAATGGGGAACGGACCCTCCAATTCCTATTTCCTGACTTGTGTACTGGGAGCCCTGGTTCAAAACTGGGTCTAGAGAGCTCTGCCCTGCATGACCAACTTCTTCTGCCTGAATCCGCTTCTCCGCCGACTCCACGGACATGGCCTTCTTCGTTCCCAATGCCTGTTTATTCAATTCCCTCTCTGGAAACATTCAAAGACTTGGGCAAATCTGCAGAAATCCGCCCCTTGCCAGCTGACCTGGGAGTTCACGGTGGCTCTTCGCCGACACACAGAGAAATAAGGGAAGCGCGTTTCGGTTCACAAGAAAAGCCTTCACAGGTTCACAGACCTCCTCTTTCATCTGTCGGTTCAGTTCCTGTTTGATGAACTGTGTTCGTCAGCTGCCCCCCGGGGCCGCACAAAGGGTGACGGCACGGCCGTGGCGTCTGGCAGCCAGGGTTCAAGGCCTGCGCCTCTCTGCACGCAGCGCCAGGTTCACACCTGTAACACGGGCTCAGGCAGCGGGCTCACCATGACCATGAGGCCGACGCACGGGAGAAGCGTGATCTAGACGTTCGCTCTCAGAACTGACAGACTCTCCCCCACCGATGCTGCATACAGGACGGCTCTGCTGCCTGACTGATATGCATCCGACCTGGTACCAGAGAGGGGCACCTGCTTGGAGCCCATGAGGTTCCAAGGGAGACCTTGAAGCTAGCTGATCAGAAACACAACCCCCGTGTGATACCTCATGCGCCCCTGGGTGTGTAGCCTGCAGGGATAATGTTTTTAGCTGCCATTGAGCAGTGATGCTAGCGTGAATCAAGCGGGCTGGGCCAGTTTCACAAGATGCTTGCCTGCCACACTTCTGTGCCATGTGCAAGCGAAGGAAACGAACATTACCACTTTGGGCTGCGGTTTAAAGAAACGGAGGTGACAGCGGCTTCCCTTATGAAACTTTCGTGTGCAGGAAACAGGCTCAGTGATGCAGACTTCTATGGAAACGCAAACACTGTGGGAATAACTTTCTTCCAGTTCGCCTCCCAAGATGAAAAATAACACAGCGACATCAATAGCTATTAAAAGTCTGCCGACGCAAAACCCTTCACAGCTCTGATTTCCTTGAATCCTCACCACAATCTTATTGCTCCCATTTTGCCAAAGAGAAAAACCCAAGATCAGAGAGCATAAGAAACCTCCCCAAGGTCACACAGCAGAATCAGAAAGAAAGCCCGGGTCTAGGGACTCCCCGGCACACATATTCAACCGTAGACAGCAAAAGTCCCCGTCATTTGTGGCAGGTCTGGACTTGTCCACTGAGTTCCAAGTAACACACACAGTGATAGAGGAGGAGTGCCACATGGGCAAGCTGGCAAGATCGTCCAAATCAGGTATGGTGACCAACAGGTGTCAGATGTCCCAACCAGCTGGTTGTGAAATCCCAACTCAATTGGATTTAACATGCACTCAAACCCCACTTCTTGTACCCCACATCTGCTGGGGCTGATCCAAAGATAGACTCAGGGATTCATCAAGATGCCAGAGGGAGCTGGCTTCGGAGCAGAGGTACACAGAACACCCCCTCCAAGGTTTTCTGCGGTGCTTTGCCCCTAGGTCCTAACAAATCCTGTTTAGGCCCATAGACTGCTCTCTGTCTCTCCTTCCTCTCCTCCCTCTCCAGGTGCTTGGTCCAGCTTGGCCCCAAAACCTCCTCATTTGGTCAGAAGAAACAGAACAAGACCTGAATTCATGCAAACAGATGCCCAAAGTCAGTTGTACAAACAACAGTCTCCCAGCCCCAGTCTGACTCTGCAGGGACAGCCTGCCTCCTCACCCTCCAAGTGTCTAAAACAACCTGCGTCCTTAGCCCTGGGCGACTGAGAAAAATAAAAAATCTAAAACTTAATTCAGCGAGGATTTCCTCCAAGGTACCACTTCTTGAATCTTCGACTGGTTGTGCTGTTCTCCTCTGGACTTGAACTGAAGGCGGCTTATTGATTGCTGGGTCTGCAGCCCAGGTCCTCGGCTCCACCGCCCAGAGGGCTGGGAATGCAGGCAGGGACCAGGAGCCCAGGAAGAACGCAGGGGCTCTGCTCTCCTTTGGGTACTTGTAAAACCTTTCCCCGAATTTCAAGGCGATAGCCAAGCTATTCAACAGAAAGGACACACTAGGCTAAAACAAGGGGCCAGACCCAAGTCATAAGTGAATGTTGCACAGGGCCAAGAAGGGGGGACTTGAATCCATTCTTGTCTAAACTCACTCCATTACTCCATTTACTAAGCCCTGTTGTGTGACACAAGGCACTATGGCAGGTGCCCGGGGTACAAATTCCATCTCTCCCTTCCTCTGGGAGCTGACAGGCAGACCCCGTTATAGAACTATACTCTAGTGGCGGGGGGGGGGGGCGAGTGGAGGTGGGGGTCAGCAGAGTCCTCTGGGGACCCTCAAACTGAATAATGGGAACTTTCCCGAGATGCCAGCACTGGGAAGAGAGAGAAGTGGGGGAGGTTGGCACATCCAGAGAACGAAAACATAAAGGGCTCCCATTGTGACTTCCAACAGAGAGGAAGATTTCATCATGAAGGATCTTATGGAAACTGGGACACTGAAAGTGAAAAGTCTACTAAAGGGGCAAAAAAGGCCAGGTCCATCACCATCAACAGTTTGCACATGTGGAGACCCAAGTGCAAAAAGGCCAAGAGCACAAGGAGTAAAGTGGCAGCAGGGGAATGTGAGCTCCTTCTAACGCCAGGACCGTGTCTTTGACCCACGAGATCCAGTTCCACTCTTTCATGACTTTAAGATGCAGAAATTTATGGGACACCTGGGTGGCTCAGTTGGTTAAGCAGCTGCCTTCGGCTCAGGTCATGATCCCAGCATCCTGGGATCGAGTCCCACATCGGGCTCCTTGCTTGGCAGGGAGCCTGCTTCTCCCTCTGCCTCTGCCTGCCACTCTGTCTGCCTGTGTTCGCTCTCTCTCTCTCTCTCTAACAAATAAAAAAATAAAATCTTTAAAAAAAAAAAAAAGATGCAGAAATTTAAACAAAGCTGAAAAGAATACACAATGGGAAGAAGACAGTCTCTTCCACAAATGGTACTGGGAGAAGTGGACAGCAACATGTAGAAGAATGAAGCTGGACCACTTTCTTACGCCATACACAAAAATAAAGTCAAAAGAGATTAAAAACCTAAATGTGAAACCTGAAACCAAAAACTGTAAGAGAGAGCACAGGCAGTAATTTCTCGGACATCAGCCATAAGAACATTTTTCTAGATACGTCTCCTGAGGCAAGGGAAACAAAAGCAAAAATGAACTATTAGAACTACATCAACATAAAAAGCTTCTGCACAGTGAAGGAAACGACCAACAAAACTAAAAGGTAACCTAGGGAATGGGAGAAGACATTTGCAAACGCAGAACTAATAAAGGGTTAGTATCCAAAATATATAAAGAACTTATACAAATCAACACCCAAAAAACAAATAATCCAATTACAAAGTGGGCAAAAGACATGAGCAGACATTTGTCTGAAGATATCCAGATGGCCAATAGACACATGAAAAGATGCTCAACATCACTCATCGTTGGGGAAATGCAAATCAAAACCACCTCACACCTGTCAGAATGGCTAAAATTAACAACACAGGAATCAACAGGTGTTGGAGGGGATTCAGAGAAAGGAGAACCCTCCTACGCCGTTGATGGGAATGCAAGCTGGTGCAGTCACTCTGGAAAACAGTATGGAGGGTCCTCAAAAAGTTAAACATAGGAAAAAAAAAGTTAAACATAGAACTACCCTATGATTCAGCAATCCCACTACTGGGTATTTATCCAAAGAACACAAAAACACTAACTCAAAGGGATACATGCACCCTTATGCTTATAGCAACATTATTTACAATAGTCGAATTATGGAAGTAATCCAAGTGTCCACAAGTAGAGGAATGGATGAAGAAGATGTGGTGTATATACATATACAATGGAACATTATTTAGCCATAAAAAGAATGAATGAAATCTTGCCATTTTCAACAATGTGGATGGAGATAGAATGTATTATGCCAAGTGAAAGAAGTTAGAGGACGATAAATACTGTACGATTTCATTCATACATGGAATTTAAGAAAACAAATGAGCAAAGGGGGAAAAGAGAGAGAGAGAGAGAGAGGCAAGCCAAAAAACAGACCCTTACCTATGGAGAACAAACTGACGGTCACCAGTGAGGGGTGGGGGGATGGGTGAGGTAGGAGATGGGGACTAAGGACGGGACTTATCTGTTGCACACCTGAAATAATTTAACACTGCACGTTAACTCTCCTGAAATAAAATAAAAGGTAGCAATGTAAAATGTCAAACTGGAGGGAAAGGTGATCATTAACAAGCAGTTTTTATCAAAGAGACACAGGACTGAAGACAAAGTGAATCAAATTTACAACCACAGATGGATCAGCTGAGACAAGGAAGTGGCATCTTTAATCACTCAAAACTGATGGAAACAACTAAGGTGTTCCTTGGTAGCAATTCTCCATACCTCCTTGGCCTTGGCCTGCCAAGCAGGTCAATGCTAGAGCATCATATCCCAGTAAGACGCCTAATTCATTACATTTTTCCCCCATTTAAAAAAAAATTTTAGTAAAATACACAACATAAAATTTGCTATCCTAACCACTTTTAAGTGGACAGTTCCATGGTTTGAAGTACGTTCATACTGTGGAATTAAGCATCACCACCATGAAGCTACAGAACTGTTTACATCTGCCTCACGCATAACTTCTGCTGCACGCGTTACCACTCAGTCCCACGGATATTCCTCAAACCCGGCCTGCCATGCGCGAGACTGGGCTGGATGTCAGGGGCACTCAGAGCAGATGCCCGGCCTCTGGGCCCAAGGACAATGAGGGCCCAGCAGTGGCCCAGCTGAGAGGCTGCTGGCCCAAGTCAGCATGCAAAAGTCCCAGTGGACCAGAAACCACCTCTGCAAGTGCTCTTCTTTGGAAAAGAAAGCTCCAGAAAAGGGCAAAAACGTGTACCACCCAAAGCCTGGACCATTCTGCTGATTAACACACGCAGCCTCTGCAGGGGACCCCGGTTTACCGTGGGTAGGTGGTTGGTCAGATCAGTGAGACCAAAAACGCAGGTGCTGTAATGGCACAGTGCCGTGCAGAAGCCACCAAGGAACCCCCCCCCCCCCACAAAGAACATTTGCCTTTGAAAAGATTGCCTCCTCTGACTATGGAAGCTGAAAGGGAGTAAAACAAAAAGACCTGGCCTTTGAGCTCCAAGGAGCTCATCATCCCCTCTCAAGGGGAAAGGAGAGCTATTTGTCCAGGAGCACCCAGCAGGGCTCCACCAGACAGAACCAGGCTCCCGGGCTGTATCCATCAATGGAACAGACACGGATCCCCGCCCCTGGGAGCACAGCGATAGAGAGAACTGGCAGCGTTTGTTAGAAGGCGTCTGGAGCTACAGGAAAATAAAAGGACGGGTGATATAAGTGCAATCAGGCCATGGAAACCAGGTGATCGCCACGGATCACATGTTAAACCTGACGCTGGAGCACGGACCCAGAGGAGATGGGGAGTTAGCAAAACAGATGTGCAAGAAGAAGGAACAGCAGGACGAGAGGCTCCAGCACAGCCCATGGGGCGGGAGCAGAGACGGGGAAGGAGAGGGTGTTCAAGCTCATGTTGAAGATGTCTATCAGTACTGCAAAGGAAACATCTCACAGGTAGTTGAATGTATGTGCGTCACGTTTTGGAGGAAGAGGTCTGGCCTAGAAAACCAAATCTCGGAGTTAAGCGCAAGTCAAGAAATCAATGGTATTTGAATTCACGAGCCTGGCTACTCTGTCTAAAGGAATAAAGACAGAAGACGACCCAGGCCTGAACTTCTGGCCACCCCAAATTAAGTGGCTGGAAAAAAGAGAAGCAGCAGAGGGTATGGACAATCAGTGGACAAAGAGCAGAAAGCAGGCAGAGATGTTGAGTGGAGAAAGTACACTGAGGAGGCGCCGAGGTGGTTCAGACGTTAAAGCGTCTGCCTGTAGATTTCGGCTCAGGTTGTGATCTCGGGAGTCGTGGGGTCGAGCCCCACATCCCGTGAGCACAGAGTCTGCTTCAGAGTCTCTACATCTCCCTCTGCCCTTCCCCCTGCTTGTGTTCTCTCTCTCTCTCTCTAAAATAAATAAATAAAATCTTTAAAGAAGAAAAGGGAAAGGAAAGGAAGAAACTCACTGAGGAGGGGGGCTGCCAACAAGACAAGTATGCTAAGGACTGAACACTGACCACCAGAGTCAGCGACAAGGGGTCACCAATGGCCTCACCAAGCCGTGTCCGTGCAGCGAGGTACGAGGGGAAAAACCAGAGCGGGTGTGAAAGGGGACGGCTGAAGAAACCCGGATACCGTGCACACGAACATTTGTAAGGGTGAGTTGCTCAGACAAGGGGCCCCCAGTGCACATGAACAGGATCAGGAGGGTTGTTTGTTTCATTTATGAAGATGGATGTTTACATATGAATAGGAGTGATATGGCAGAAAAGCAAAATAGAAGACCTAGAAGGGAGGGGACGATGGTGATGGTGTGGGGCCAGGGGACATTTAAAGAATCTGGCTTTAGGGTCATCCGTGCCAACAGCAGGACAGCAGAGGGTCTGAGCAGTGATCCTGGGAGGTGAGAAGATGGGACTATAGGAGCTGTGAAATTCCCTTCTGTTAGCTTCAGTTTGCTCAGTAAAGTAGAAATCCAGGCCACCCGCTGAGAACAGGAGGAAGAAAGTTACTGGAGGGAGAGGTGGGTAGAAAATAGACAACAACCTTCCAGACAGAAGATGGGGGACATACACTGCCAGGAAGTCACATTGTATCTTCGAGGCTCAAAAACATAGGATGTGGGATTACCCTTTCTATGGACCACTCAACCAAAATTATGCTTAGTGGAATAAGATGACTTCATCCTAACAGACCTATGTCCCAAGCATGGTCATCTTAAACTGCAAACATTACAGGGATGTTGAAAGCTTATGATCTATAAAGACCCATTATTTTACACGGATCTGGAATCATCTAGTTCACTTCTTGATAACATCTAATCGATGCTGTCAAGGACTCGGATACATCAATGATGCTCAAAAAAAAGGAAGGACACCAATGTCCTCCCACAAACTCAGTGGCTTCCTTCTTCATATCCAGTTCTCTTTGGAATTTGGGGATGTTTGATATAAGAAGAAATAATTTGAGAGAATCTCAGCTCAGAATTATATAACTTAAAAAATTTTGGAAGCACGGAGAAATCCAGTCTTCCCCTAAAAAGCCTTTTTGCTGGCCTTCTCACATGTTTCTGTATCTTTTTACCATTATCTCGACCAGGGGCCGGCAAACGTTTCCTGTAGAGTGTTTTCAGTTTTGCAGTCCATTCGGTTACAACTATGGAAGTCCGCAGTGAGACAGCTAAAGCAGCTATAGACAACGACAAACAAGTGGGCGTGGCTGTGTTCCAAAAAAACTTTATTTGTCCAAACAGGCAGTGGGCTGCCTTTGACCCTGCAGTTGACCCTCAGACTACACTTTGAAGACTCCATAATCCAGAAAACAGGGGCGCCTGGGTGGCTCAGTGGATTAAGCCTCTGCCTTCGACTCTCAGGGTCCTGGGATCGAGCCCCGCATCAGGCTCTCTGCTCTGCAGGGAGCCTGCTTCCTCCTCTCTCTCTGCCTACCTCTCTGCCTGCTTGTGATCTCTGTCTGTTAAATAAATAAAATCTTTAAAAAAAAAATCTAGAAAACAGACGTCTTCCAAGAATATCATTAGAGTATCATAACTTCTTAACACAGTTCATAATGGGCAACGTGACTGAAATTCCAAGTCAATATAAAGCTTCCACAGGCTATTACTAGTTTACATATATCTCTCTTAGGTGAACTATATAAATATCTCTCACCTGTAATTTCAAACTGTGACAAACTCTTCCGCTGAGCCCACATGCATCCCTCTGAAGTTATTATAACTGTTTTCCAGATAGGTAATGGCCTAGGTTGGAATCTATTATTAAAAGTACTTTAAAAAGGGAAAAGGTAGGACACCTCATGCTCTCTCTCTCTCTCAAATAAATAGATAAAAATCTTTCCAAAAAATGAAACAAAACAGTAGTTAAAAAAAAAAAAAAAGGCGGGAGAAAGATCTTCTATATCCTAATAAACAAAATCAAGCACTGACTAGCTAGAAAACTCAGCTACATACCAAGAGCTTTCCAAGCACTGCTGTTCTCTCTATAGACGGGGCCAGAAAAATAGGAATCTCATCTTCAGATTACAGGATTCAGAATTGTCCTTTTAGATGAAGCAGCATTTTTTTGCAGGTTTAGGCCCATCTCTAAGCCTTCCTGTGAAAATTCTTTCTCTCCTAGTCTCTTGGAGCACCATACTTAACAATGTGCCTCCAAGATTCCAGGCCAACCTTAGAGTCCAAGGCTGAGAGCAGCACTCTCCCACAGAGCTGTCTGTGATGTTGGAACTGTTGCATATCTCCTCCATCCAAGATGGTAGCCGGTGGCCACATGTGGCTCTGGAGCCTTCAAATATAGCTAGTGACAAGCAAATGAATTGTTTAATTTTATTCCATTTTCATTTATTTAAATTTCAACATAAATAACCAAATAAGCCTGGTGGCTACCATGTTGAACAGCATGGTTTTATTTATTGTTTTTTAGGATTTTATTTATTTGTCAGCGAGAGAGAGCAAAAGCAGGAGGAGTGGGGTAGGCCAAAGGAGAAGCAGATTCCCCATTGAGCAAGAAGCCTGATGTGGGACTTGATTCCAGGACCCTGAGGTCATGACCTGAGCTGAAGGCAGATGCTTCATCAACTGAGCCACCTGGGTGCCCCTACAAGGATTAATTTTTTAACAAAGTCTGAAAAAAATCCCTATGAAATATCAGTCTTAGCTTCCTTTTGGGGTAAAACTTCACTGTATCAGGGATGCCCACCTCTGTAACTGCCTTCCACTACATTCTGGTGAATGGCACCTGACCAGTGCCTACACCCAAAATGCTCACACGTACCAGACTGTTCTTTGTGGAGGTGAGTGGGACATCTCAAAATTACATTATCTCCCCCCAACCAGTCCCATACCGAGAGTTCAGTAAAAGCAAGCTTCTGGAAAGTGAAGGGTTTCTGGGGACAGCAGCAAGGGAGGGCATCCTGGCAGGAATCCATGTCCCTCACCGGTAAGTCCATTAAGTTTTCCTTCCTGGTCCCTAACAGACCTGTGACAGTCCGGGCTTCTCCCAACATAACTCCAAAATAGACAAGAACATAGAGGATGCACCCTACCATATCTAGATTTATCAAGCCAAAATACAGCATTCAACTCAGACTGCCCTCCTGTCCCTGACCTCCCACAACCACATCCTTCCACACGTCCCCATCACAGGCTGGGTGCAGCCACTGCTGTCCATCCCCAGAGGGAGGCCACCTGCAGCAGGCTCCTGGATTGCCCAATGTAGGAATTCTACCCTCGCCCCACATGTTAACCATGTGATCTCCCCAGAACAAAGGGGGTCAGGGGCACAGGATTATAAATCCAATTTCCCTGATGCAAGTCCCTGGCTCTGCCACTTACTTGTCATTTAACCTGTGTGCCGCCATGTCCTCATCTGCAAAATGGGGAGACCAACAGCCCCTCCCTGTTAGGGTTCTACTCACAGCAAACACTCACAACAGAACCAGCATGTGCTAAGCATCTCTGCTGTGCCCATCCTAGAAGAGCTCCCTCGTGTTTCCAAACCTCAAGTAACTCCCATCCCAAACTCCTTGCCTTGGCCTCCTCTCATTCCACTCCTCCCTGCTCTTACCATTCTTTTTCTGTGCTCAAACACACCATACCTGCAGTCCCTATGGGACCTTGGCATGCCCTCAGCCCAAAGGCTCTTCCCCTCTGCTCCCATGGCCACGCCTTCTGGCATCCTAACCCTCAGTCCCTCACCATCTCAGTCCTTCGCGGACCATCAGAGAACCCATTCCACTGCTGCCTTCATGGCTTTGTGTACCGAATGTGTGGTGGCAAAAGGCAGGCCCATCCCCCAGCGCAGGGACCCTGTCTGTTTCCCTCAATGCTCCAACTCCAAGATCCAGAACGGTTGCCAATAAGCACTGTGACTAATAATGGACTGCTTCCAGGAATGAATGAATGAATGAACGAACGATGAACAAGTGGAAAAACAAATACAACCAAGTGATATATATTATGGTGATCAACAAAATGCCCAGACCAGATCTCCCTTCACCAAACTACTATTGCCCCAGCGATTACTGGCCAGCACCCTTCAGGTCAGCCCATGCAGGGATCACCTGGGTCCCAGAGAGCTAAGTCACCCTCATTGCTGGAGCAACCCTCACCTGATGACTCCTCTATGTGGGAAATGAAGGTCTGGCATCCCAACGCAACTTGGGACAACTCTCATGATCCATTCCAGTTGCAGACTCCCTGAGGGCCAGCCAAAACTGGTCCTAGACCTGCACTGCGTCTGGACATCTCCCTGCAGTCGTCCCTTCCGCTCCTCCCCCCGTTTACACATCTCAAGGGCACTCCCTGCCTCACACAAATGCAACCGGCGGCACATGCTATGCCATTAAGGTGGACACTGGCCCCCATCTCCCTAGGCACACAGGTACATGGGCTGGGGGCGGGGCAGGGGGGACATTTCTTCATACCTGATGTTTTCTACCCGTGCTACTGAGCCCTCTGTCCTGCCTGGACTGATGGCTTTTTTTTTTTCCATGTCTGGGGCTCAGAGCCCACCTTGCCACAGTGGTGCTGACCCTAGAGATCCATTTCCCAGGGGTCAACAGAATCCACACCTATTCAAATCTATAAGCGATATTCTCCTTATAATTCAGCCACTTTTTGTTTGTTTTCCAGACTTCTGCTAAGTAAATCTAAAGGACTGCTCCAAATTCCCTGGCTGTTTTCTCTTTCCCCATCCCTCAGGCACACTCTCCTGCATCCTTTTCCGGCATCCATGCGGAGAGGATTCCGAGCATGCTCACAAGAGTGGTAGTCTGAACCGCACACCCAGACCGTATATTCCTAGTAATTACGGCAGGATGCTCAGATACTTTGCGTGCAGTTCTCGGACGCTACTGATGAGCTTTAGCTTCTGTCCTGCAGAGCTAAGCAAGCACAAATATCCAAACGCCTTGCCCGTGCCATTCTAGAGCCCGCCCGCGCGCTTTGGTTCCCCTGCACCATCCCACGCGGTACATGCGCAGTGTGCTTGGCCAGCCTGCGGTCCCCTCCGGCTGGCGATAGGGATCACTGGCATGGAGGACGGAGCACTGCGATCAAAAAACACGCGAGGGGGCAGTTGGCAGGACCTGCTTTCTTGGACTGACCACCTCTGTAGACCGCCCCCCCCCCCCCCCCCCCCCCGGGGGGGGGGGTGTCGCCGCCCCCCCCCCCCCCCCCCCCCCCCCCCCTCGCCCCCCCCCCCCCCCCCCCCAGAGCACAGGGGTGTGGCTTGTCCCAGGCCCCCGCCACCACCACCACCACACAGTCAACTTGGCTCCCTCCCGGAGCTATGGCAGGCACTTCCAAAATAGCCAGCAGGTGCCAAGAGTGGCAATGGGGCCAAATCAGACCGGGGGCTGAGAATGCGGCCTGGTGGTCACCCTGCATTAAGCAAATGATCACACACACCCAAGCATATTGTCAGCAATCACAGGTAGGAAATTCTGCCTTAAAGTGCATCTTGAGGCTAGGGAACCAGGGTTCTCCCAAAACCATAGCTTCAGGCTACAGAAGAAATTAAATATCTGAAACAGTTAATTACCTCTTCCCACCAACCTTCCCTGACAATTCTCTTCTGATTAAATAAATCATCAGTCTCTCTTCTGTCTCCTCACAGCACTTTTAAAAACTCAGCCAGAAATCTCGGTGGCACGGTATTATTCAAGAATTTTTAGATATACTACTCTGCTCAACCAAGGTTTGAATTCCTCAAAATCTGTCCTCCTCATCTTGGCCAGCACCCCCCATGGCCAGCATGGTGCCTGGCACAAGGCAGGTGCTCAAGAAAGATTTACAGAAAAGACAAGGACACTCTTGATTTTACTCGGGAAAGGGCACTTTAAAGGTCCTATGCCACTCCCAAAGCAACACCATGGGCAGAAAGAAGACACACAGACAGAAAGCTGGGAAACCACTCGTCCACCCCCCCCGCCCAGGGCACCACCTCTGGTCCATCCGTGTGACTGTGCCATCCGTGTGACTGTGCCAGAAGACAGGAACCAAAGTCTTCCATCACATTTCACCATTAGAATGTGCACAACATCCACGACAAAATAAATCCAAGGTGGCCCGTAAGCCTCAATACCATCTTTAAAAACCTGAATTTTCAGTTAGTTAAACAGACTTAACTTCTGGTTTGACACCATAGCAGCTTTCAAAGCCTATCACGTGTCATTTTCGTGACATCTGCATTTGGGAATTAAATAAAAGAAGAGCTAAGAAGCGCTTTTAAATGTTTCCGTGCTCTCTAAAATAAGAATGACTAAGTAGTGTTAATGCTTATTATTAGAACAGTATTAACAATAAAATTACGAGGAAAGCTATCTGCCTTCCATCCGGGTAAACCCACATATATTTCATTTTTTAAAGTGCTAATAAAGTTTGAGGGGACCTGGGTGGCTCAGTCAGTTGAGTGTCTGCCTTTGGCTCAGGTCATGATCCCAGGGTCCTGGGATGAGTCCTATATTGGGCTCCCTGCTCAGCAGGGAGTCTGCTTCTCTCTCTCTCTCTGCCCACCCCAGCTCCCACTCATGCTCACTCACTCTCTCTATAATAAATAAATAAAATCTTGAAAAAAATAACAGAGCAATCATCAACCAAGAGAGAGTACCTGGTGTATAGAAATGCTCATACAAGAGAGGTGGTGTGAAAAGTCAGTCTTTTTAAGAACAAGATAGAAAAAGACATGAAACCACCAACGTGAACAATCTGATCAAGTTAATATTTCTGAGCTCCTGCACTAAGCACTAACCATGCTCTTCCAAAAGTAAGGGTTTTGGGTTTTGTTTTTTTTTTCTGTTCTCCATTTTTAAAAGATAATCCAAAAAAGCTGCGATTAGCCCAAGACAAAATAAAACAATCAGTGGAGAAAATAAAATATGGGAGTTTGGATCCTCCAACATATACCTTCAAGCATGTAAAGTATTACTCTGAACACCCACTTTGTATTCTAATGGCTCTGAAGAATAAAGAAGAATAACAGGATTCTGTCTTCCTCCCTGCCAATTAACAGCAACAGAATGAACCACTTCCTTTCTCGGATTCGAAGAAGCAATGGCCAAAATCAATTGCAATCTTGCACGCTCTCCCAGAACTAATACTATAGATCTTAATAGATTTGGGTGTTTCCTACAATGAACACTCATGCCCAAGTGATAAGTGTGTGCATCCACATGCAATTTCATGTCTTGCAAATCTATAGGGACAATGAAAAATATATCTGCATGTGCACATACTATGGCCAATAGTCACTGTATATGGTAACAAAACTGGTAGCATGAAGAGTTTTCCTGCTATAAAACCTAATACACAAATTCACAGGCCAAGTTTTTGAAGCTGAAATAAAGCGAGCAGGAATAAGTGAAAAATAATGATAATGTCAGAAGAACTATGACTTGGCAAACTGAAGACCATTAGAATTTACCAGCACTTTCCAAAGCGGGTTGTTTGCAGGGACAGGGGCACAATGAAATGAAACCACCACTGGCAAAATCTACCCAAGATTAAAAGGACAAAAAATACAAGCATAGTCTGAGAGGAAGATATAAATATGGGTAAGGAAGAGTCATTTGTTTCCTTTAATGAAGGATTCTATACAATTAAATTGTAAAGTCTTGAATTAAGAGGTGGAAAATATGAAGGTTCCAAGTAACAGTGAAGAAACTGAAAAAGCCATTTGTAAGAATTTCCAGTAAAGGCTTCAGACTTAGACTCTGGTAGTCTTATGTGTGAGTTTATTCAAACTTCCAAAGAAAAGATAATGATCTCACCTTACAAAAAATTTTCTGGATGAAAACATTTGGAAAAAAGTTTCAATTCATTTAAAAAACTAATTCAAATGTCAAAATCTAATACTATGTGAACAAAAGAAAATTAAGGTAAGGGGCTCCTGGGTGGCTTAGTCAGTTAAGCATCTGCCTTTGACTTAGGTCATGATCTCGGGACCCTGGGATGGAGCCCCTGTTCAGCGAGGTGTCTGCTTCTCCCTCTGTCACTCCCCCCTGCTCATGCACAAGCATTCTCTCTCTCACTCCATCTCACAAAAATAAATGCATAAAATCTTAAAAAATAAAAAGAAAACTACTTTTAGACAAATAATAAAATTATTAAGATCCTAAATATAGTATTAGCAAACAAAATCATGTCAAGAAGCCTAGAATCAAACAGAATCGAATAGATTTTATACCAGAAAACATGATGAAAAATATTATGAAACTTACTAAAAACTACAAAACATTAATGAAAGAAATTGAAGACACAAATGGAAAGATACTCCATGTTCATGGATTGGAAGAATTAATAGTGTTAAAATGTCCATACTACCCAAAGTAATATACAGATTCAATGCAATCCCTCACCAAATTCCAATGGCATTTTCCACAGAAATAGAACAAGCCCAAAATTTGAATGGAACCATATAAGATTGCAAATAACCAAAGAAAAATCTCTTGAGAAAGAAGAACAAAGCTGGTGGCATCAAGCTCCCTGATTTCAAACCATGTAACACAGCTGTGGTAATTAAAATAGTATGGCGTTGGCATAAAAAACAGACACATAGATCAATGGAACAGAATAGAGAGCTGAGAAACCCACACATATGTGGTCAATTAATCCACAACAAAGGAACCAAGAATACACAATGGGGAACGGACAGTCTCTTCAATAAATGGTGTTGGGGAAACTGGGCCACTATCTTGCACCATACACAAAAATTAACTCAAAATTGATTAAAGACTTCAACATAGGACCTGAAACTTTAAACTCCTAGAAGAAAACACAAGCAACAATGAGCTCCTTGACATCAAGTCTTGGTGGTATTTTTTTGGATCTGACACCAAAAGCAAACACAATAAATGCAAAAATAAGCGAGTGGGACTACATCAAAGTAAAAATCTTCTGCACATCAAAGGAAATGATCAACAAAATTTTAAAAAGCAATCTATTGAACGGGAGAAAATATTTGCACACCATATATCTGATAAGGGGCTGATATTCAAAATATAGAGAGAATCCATACAACTCAGCAAACAAAAGACAATCTAATTTTTAAATGTGCCGAGGAGCTGAACAGACTTTTTCCCCCAGAAGACATACAGATGGCCAACAGACATATGAGAAGATGTTCAACATCACTAACAATCAGGGCAATGCAACTCAGACCCACAATGAGGTATTACCTCACACCTGTTAGAATGGCTATTAGTATGAAAAAAGTCAAAAAATAGCAAGTGTTGGCAGGATGTGGAGAAGAGGGAACCCTTGTACAGCACCGTTGGTAGGAATGGAAACTGGTGTAGCCACTACAGAAAACAGCAGAGAGTTCATCAAAATATTACAAACAGAATGACCATATGATCCAGGAATTCCACCTCTGGGTATTTATCTAGAGAAAACAAAACACTAACTCAAAAAGGTATCTGCATGCCCATGTTCATTGCAGTATTTTTCATAATAGCCAAGATATGGAGACACAACTTGTGTCCATTGATGGATAAGTGGAAAAGTAAAATGTAATATATGTGTTATGTGTGTGTATATATATGTGTATAAAATATATACATTTTAATTTATATTTAATATACATTATATTATATATAAATATATAATAAAACAGTACATTATAACATATAATATATTACAACAATATATATAAGTATATATAAATTATATAATTTATATTTTATATTAATATATTTTATATTTATAAAATATATGTGTGTATAAAATATATGTGTGTGTACCTTATAGACACACACACATATATATAATGGAATATTATTTAGCCATAAAAAAGAATGAAATCTTGCCATTTGTGACAACATGAATGGACGTTGTGGGCATTATGCTAAGTGAAACAAGTCAGAGAAAATCAAGTACCCTATGATCTCGCTTACATGTGGATTCCAAAAATAAGTAAATGCATATATAAAGAAAGCTCACAGACTTGGACACAAAGAACAGACCTGGGTTCCCAGAGGTGGGGGAAGGTGGTGTGTGGGTGAAGGGCTCTGTTTACTTGTTTTACTTTAAATAAACTGAATTTTTAAAATTAAGATTATGAGAAAACATACAGAGATCTTCAGTAGGTCAAGGGAGAAAAATTACACATCCCAAAAGTGAAAGATTTAAAAAAGATTTTTAAAAAAAAAGTTATTTGGGAAAATTCAACACTCAAAAAAAAAAAATTCCAAAACCAAACTAGAAAGATATTTCCTTAGCATATTAAAATAATAATAATAATAATATTAAAGTAACAGCCAAGATAGTTATCATCACTCTTAATCACTACTATCCAGGAAGTTGAAGGCAGTTCAATGTGATATAAAACAGAAATTAAGCATACAGCAATTGAAAATGAAAGAAAAATGTTATTATTGGCACCTAGTATTATAGTGTAACTGAGAAAGCTAAGAAGATGGAACAGAAAGATCATTAAAACAAATAGGACATTTAATATCACCAAATTATAAAAAATAAATATCCAGAAATCAACAGCTTTTCTATTTAGCAGCAATTACCAACTAATAGAAACATATTTTTGAACATGTATTAATTGCCAGGAATGGTGTGAAACTCTGAATATACTAGCTCATTTAACTTTCACAACCACCCTAAGAGGTAGATATCATTATCATCCGCATTTACAGGTGAGAAAGCCACGACACAGCAGGATTACATATCTTGCCAGAAGGAGCACTGGTAGCAAAAGACTGAGCTGGCATGAGAAGCAGATCATCTGCATACAAAACCCTCCTGCCCCTCCCAGCCCACTCAGCCTCTCAATTCCGCGCAAGAACACAGTCCTAACCCAAGCAACGACCCTATGAGTAAGCACAGCAAGAAATACAGGCAATGCACACAAAGGAGCTAAAACCTTAAAACTTCCTGACAATCACAAACAAGACCCTACTCGAACAGAGACACACCATATTTCACAACAGGTAAATTGCACCTTATAAAAATGTCAATTAGCCCCAAAATAATAAATAGATTTAATGTAATTCCAATCACAATCTCCTACAGAGACAGTATTACTTTGGTTGATGCTTGATTTCCTTGGGCAGACGGTGGGAAGAGACAGAGTTTAATAACATGATTCTAAAGTTCCTCTCGAAGAAAGAGAAGTGGATATCCAGCCAAGAAATTTTAATAACTGGGATTAAGCTGTCCTTTCAGATGCTAGTCAATGTCTCCTCCGAGCTTGGATCCACGCAGTTCTTTGTTTCTAAGAGCAACTTTCTACTAAGAGTTCTACAGACGCCTCTGGTGGCCCCTTAGTTTTCAGAATGATAAGAGAAGTGCACAAGAATGCACAAAACCTAATAACAACAGAGAGATGAAGACTCAAAAGCAAATAGGCCAAAATTTAAAACAGCTCTTGCATTAAAGTGATGAAACTATATTTTGATACCTAATCTTTGGTCTTCAAACTTAGAATCTTGTCATTAAAAGTAAAAAAAAAAAAAAAAAAAGGCAAAGAAAAATGGAAAAGAAAAAATAAAAAAAAAAAAAAAACACCTGATTGAAAAAAATCTTAGGGGCACCCGAGTGGCTCAGTTGGTGAATCGTCTGCCTTCAGCTCAGGTCAGGGTCTCAAGGTCCAGGGATCGAGTCCTGCATCTGGCTCCCTGCTGAGTGGGGAGTCTGCTTCTCCCTCTCCCACTGTACTTGTGCTCTTTCTCTCTCGAATAAATAAAACCTTTAAAAAAAAGCTCATCTTAGAAAAAGCAAACTTCTTTAAAAGGCTGCATACGTTCAGAATGTTTCATTCGGAAAAGCGAGGCTGAGGACTCATCCAACAGCCATAATAAATAGGAAGGGATGAGTGCCAAACCCCACCCTTTATGCCATTACCCCCTCAGATGAGCACCCCCACCTGGGGTCCCCCACAATCCAAGTACCCCCAGAGCTATCACCTTTCGCAGTCCCCCTCTACCACTTAGCAACGGCTCTGTGGCATCCCGTTCTCTTGATCTGTGTTCCGTAAGCTGGAGGACCCAGGGGCCGACCTGCTGCCCCCTTCCCCCGTCCCAGGCCTGGAGGACCACCATCTGGGAGCACGAGCCAGGCCCAGAAACACTTGTTGATTCGGAAACAGCAAGTCCACTCCATGGCTCTCAGCAAGTTTAAAGTTTCAAAAGACAGGGGAAATGGCCACATCAAAAAGGTGATGATTTTCTGACTCAGCTCCAGCTTTTTTTAAAATATTATGTTTCTAAATAAAGTAAATGGATACTCCAAAGGAATAGCTAAAGAAGGTCACAGAGCAGAGCAACTACTCAGAGACTTGATAAATCAAATAAACAATGAGGCCAGGGCACGAAAGCAGAGATTCTGCTACAGAGAGACTGCTACAGACCCGCTTGCCTTTTTGTTTTTCCATTAAAGAGCTGTTTTTATAAACAATGAGCCCATTCAAAAGGGGGTTTAAAAAAAAAATGCCTGGAGGAAGCTCTATCTCCTGGACCCAAAGCCTGGATCACCATTTTCTTCTGCCCAGGAGCACCGGCCCCAGTGAGCCCCATCCTGCCTTCATTTGGATGGAAACACCTTTGATCAGCAGCTTCCAGAGAAAAAACTCCCTGACTCCAATTACTCAGGAACTCTACTTGCAGCAGAAAGTGAGTGCAAAGTAAAACCCTCCAAGAACAAATCAGCTTCTGGTGGGCCTTTCCTCCTGCTCACGCAAGCAGTAGGGGTTTTGGGGTTTTTTGTTGTTGGTAGTTGTTTTTAGTTTTGTTTTGTTTTGTTTTTTGCAACTTATATGTAGATCTGAACATCCACATCCACCAGAGGCCAGCATTCTGAACACCAGAAATGTGCTTGGATGGCTGGACGTTCTTACCCTTTTTAATTTATTTACTTTTTAACACATTGATTACTGATTTATTACTAGTTATTTTTACCTTTCTGGTCCCCAAGGATTCCTAGAGCTGAACCACACAGGCAGTTAGCATACACACCATCTCACCTGGTTTTTGTTTCTTTCTTAAAACTTTCAATTATGAAATATTCCAAATGTACAGAGAAGTACAAAGAATGATATGGTCAAGTTGTCCACGTTAACTACAGCCCAGATTTAAACTGTGTTAACTTGCTTCAGAGAGCTTTAAGGAACTGGGACTTACTCCTTCCCTCCCTCCCTCTCCCAGAAACAGAAAAACATCAAATAACTTGAGTTGGTGTTTACATTTCCTGTGCATTTTTTGTTGCTTTTTGGCCCATGACAACAATACTGAGTTTTAGGTTTTAAAAAAGTGCATAAAGGACAGTCCCTTGCCCTCTTCCCATCCCGTATCAATGCTATAGAGCAAATCTTCTTTGAGAAGAGCCTTCCGTCTCACACACACTATAAATGTTCCAGTATCGATAGACCTTATTGTGGGCACGTTCCCGCCTGTACAGTTATCAAAATGAGGAGAACAAACGCAGGAAAGAATAAAAGGAAACAACTCATAAATATTCATGATTAGAAAGGATAGGTCCAAACTTGATGGTTTCCACACATTTTCCATTAGCCATGCTCCTTCAGAGCAAGGACATTTCTTCCTCTAAGTCAGTGCACACTGCTGTACATGGGTTTAGGCCCGCCTTGGTCTCTTTTTGCTCTGCTTCTGTGACGTCATGCCTTCCCAATGACCATCAGCATGTCCAACCTAAGCCTCCTCTCTCAGATGCCATTAAACTTAGCCCATCAAGTGGAGGCCATGATAGTCTCCAAACCCACTCGCACTATGGTCCCAGTGAAGGGCACCGCCGCCACCCACCCAAGGAACCCACGCAAGAGACCTGGATGCGAGCACACGAGAGTGAATGCGGTGGGCTCCACAGGTCTTCTTCCCACTGTGCCCTCCTCCACCCTATCATAAACACTAGAGCTGCAGTCCTACTGCCTAGGCTTGGACACCTCTTTGACTCCCCCTCGGACAAAATCCAAACCGGGCCACCTGGACCTCCACAACCAGGACCCAGTTTATTTGCCCCATTGCGACAGTATACATCACCTCTCCCTCTATTCCTTAGTTCTGCTGAGGTTACTTGACTTGCTAAATACACAAGGATCCCTTTCCCCTACTGCTCATTTGTCTGGACCGTAACTTGCCCTGTACCCACCTCCTCCACTATTCCTACTTTACTTTCTTCGGATTTTTTATTTTATTTTATATGTTTTAGCCTGAATAAAATGCTTCTTCAAGAAAGTCTTGCAGATGCCCAGCTCCAGTCCCCACAGTGTCACTGTTTCTGTGCTCTATGACGGCAATCGTCTCAAAAGCAATGTCTGGCACATACGATGTTTATGAAAAATATTTACTTTAGAAATTAATGGATGGATGGGTGGATGGATGCTTTAGCAGGCATTCAATAAATCTGGCTTGTTGTCTTCCCTCTCCGGGACACATGGGCCAACAGAACAGACACAGTATGTCATGTTCTATGTACCTTGGATTTAGCTAGAATGCTATAATTAACTTTACTTCCATTTTGATCATTTTTCAAACATGATCTCGTTGCCAGCTTGTCCAGGTGGACTGTCTCAAATAAGCTAAACAAAGTCAAACACCAAAATTAAGAGTCCAAAAAGTAAAAACCACCCCTCATCCTCACTAATATCAAGTAACACATCTATAAATGAGGCAGGTCCCCAAGATGCTTCAGGAAACAATCCTGGCCCCGTTCATTTAGCTATGACTAAAGACAATGTTATGGTCCTAAAAAGAAAGAGAAACCCTTTTCCAAGGCACCTACAACTAGAGGGAGGCATCCCCCGCTTTTCAAGAGCTCATGTCCCACCACTTCGCTTTTAAGAAAGACTGATATCACTACCTGTTTCTGTAAGCCCGGGGAGGATTTTTGCTTTTCTGAAAAAAGTCAAACAGCAAAAATAGCACTCAGAGCCACAGAGGTGGCACCCAGCCCAAGCAGCAAGAGCAGCAGCACCAAGCTCTTCCCCGGGACCTGCTGACTCAGCATCTCAGTACTGACCTGCCGTGGCTCTGAGCCCTGTCCGTGAACATGTGCCTTATCTCTGTTTCTCTTGTGTATCTGTTGTCAAGATGTGTCCTCAGGTGTCAGAAAAGCCTGACAGGTTGTTTTGGGGTCTGGGAACACTAAAAAAAATGTTTCCTCTAAAAGACCGCTTCTCCCCTGAACCAGATAATACATTATAGGTTAATAAAATAAATGAAAAATGAAAAATAAAGATAAAAGACCGCTTCTTCATTTTACACTATATCGACTTACAAAAGGTTTCACGAGAACACTATGCTTTCGGAGAGTGGGGAAACTGTTCAGCAAGAAGTGGTAAAGAAACAGAGCTGTGGGTCAGCTCTTCTGGTGTGATCTAACAATTCTCAACAGTGTCCAGCTAGAGCTTCAGACAATGCGGAGGGGAGGGCAGAGAGACGAGAGGCTAAATGCATCCTCTTCCCACAGATCACTCTCAATGAACATTTTATTACAGAAGACGTACCTCCCAAGAGAGACCTTGCAAAAATCTATGTTCACATAGGACAACAGCAACCAGGAAAGCATATGACAAGAAACAGTGGCCAGTGTTCTCTTTAAAAAGTGTTAAAGGTTTGATTTATGTCTGTTTTAAAGAGATCACCACCTTTGTCACTCCCAAGTTAACATCTGAGTTTCCTCCTGGCTCTGACTGATAATCCTGGTGACGACAGTGCTGTTTCTGATGGGAAGACTCCAGTTTTCCTCCGCAAACTCTATTGGTAAACTTGGTAAGAGACATTCTAGGGATTTCATGTCTCGTTCAAAATGCTAGAGAATTTGGGCCTTTCTGATCAAGGTGGAATAAAAGGAATAAAAGGAGAGAGGAGGAAAAAGAAATAAAAGAAGAAAAAGAAAAATCTGTTTTAATAACGGCCGGCATCATGTTTATTCACGGAACAAAATGTGAAAGAAGCCAGAGCACAACATTTTCCAGAAGAAGGGAGCTGAACATGGACTTGACAGCCTTGCAGGGACTCCCTCCTCCTCATGCTATCATCACTCCTGACATCGCAATTATCCCTGCCTTACAAATATGGACACTGAGGCCTCCCAAGCACTTCGCAGGCCCCTCTTATGAAGGGCAGAAGCACAACTCCCACCTGAGTCTGTCTGGCTGTAGAACCCGCCTTTACTCAGTGCACTTCTCCACCATCTGTACTGCTCTTGATGTCACAGTGTACCTGACGTCTCCAAGCATCCCTAGAACCATCCCGTCTTCACAGCCTCTCTGCGGCAGCTAAAGGACTAATGAGGCAACCAGTGCTCCATTTGGAGGCTTTGTCTGATGCACCAACTGCAACCACCAGGCTGTATCTCTCAGATACCAAAGGAAGATGAAGCCAAGGAAAGAAGCTTCTTCAGCCAAGGGAGGTAACTTGCAAATACATAAAGAATAAAATAACTTCACTGCTTCATAGAGCGACAAAATTTTTGAGCAAAAAAAAAAAAATAAAGGGAAATGGGATGGGAAGTGCTGGATGAGGAAGGGGTCAGAGGCTGCAGAGAGAAGCCCCCAGGAGCTCCTGCTTCACCGCGGGAAGGAAGCAGGCATGCCCAGGGGGAGACCAGATCCCCGGGTGTGAGTTCTCCCAGTTCCCCTCCCTGTCAGACCAGCTGCCCAGAGACCCAAGTCACAGAGCCAACACTGGGGGCACTGAACTCAGGGGATGTGGGAAGACTGCATGACTGGCCTCACAGGCCAGGGCAAGTTTTATTTGTTCTCCAAAGAATTCCTACCTCCTCTCATGATGGTGTGGCAAGACCTGGAATTAAGGCCTTCTAGGCAAATGGCCCTGCACTCTTTAAGGGTATCAAGCCCACAAGGGATTGGTTTAATATCTAAATCCTTAAGAATCAGTATATCCCTCTAAGGTCTACCTTCGATACCCCCCTGAGAGCGCCCCCTCCACACACACACCTACACCCACACGGGTGTGCACACATATGCGAGGCACATAAACTTTCCTTCAGAGAAAAGGTTGGACTCTTGGTTTAAAAACAATCAGATAAAACATCATCAATGATCGTGGAAAGACATAGCTTGCGATTCTCAAACTTCTTTCAGAAACTGTCTTTTTTCAGCCAAGGAGGAAAGACTGGGGACAGCGTCACTGCCAGCCAGAATGACAAAGCATTTTTTCCCCTAATTTTATGACGATGATAGAGAGCAAACGGCATCTGTAAAGCAGTGGGTCAATAACCAAAAACAAAACGATACACTGCAAATGTGAAGAACAGAGTTAGAAATACCCCCAGTCAGGCGTGCGAGGGGCGGCACTGCTTTGAAAACGCACAGTTTGATCCAAATGTTAGATGTGGTTTTCGCTGCTCACCACAAAGTTGGGTTACTAACATTTCTAAAATTTCTGAAAATGATTTTCAGGCCCGCTAGATTGCTTTGGGACCAGATGAAAAGTTTCCACCATCCAGACACACATTCATACGCAAGGTAAATAGTGGGGCAACAGGCAAGAGAGCTAGTTCTAGGACGTCCGTCTGTCCATCTGCAGGAAGCACAGTCTTTCTAATCCTAATTCTCGGGCACACGGCGTGCCCCCCTCCACTTGCACCTCCCCGTGGGCTTTGTCCTCTCCCCTCTCCGTCAGTTTTGCTTTGCTTTTGCACCACCACTTGGAGTGGGTTTTTAGTGTGGGGCGGCTGCTGTGCAAACGTGTGCACCCACGCATGAGCCCCGTCGATCCACCACGGGGCGAGCTCTTTGAGGGCTGGAGTTGCGTCCAGCTAGGGGAAGAAGAAGACATTTAATACAGGTAAATATGGAGGCTTATGCTGAGGACCAAAAAAATCCATACTCCAGGCGTTTTCACCAAGTGGCAGAAATAGGGTGTCAGGGACGCGAAAGGCAACTGGGTGTGCACGCTCCCTCCAGGAAGTGCGGCCGAGCCCAAACCCCAGACCCTGGGTCTCCCGCAGAAACAGAGGCGGCTCTGCTCTGCACACAGGGAACACAACGAGCCTACCCTGAGAGGAACGGAGAGAAGGAGGCCTGGGGGCCTCAGTCTTCAAATATTCCCAAGTAGCCCTAGAAGAACTACTAGCCCTTGCAGATCCAGAAGGATCTGGATCCCTCGTGTGAACCAGGCCTCCTACATCCACACTTGGAAGGGCTGCTGAGGGCCACAGGGCGAGAAGGGGGCAGGCAGGGTTGGGTATTTGCCCCTCACAAGGAAGAGTGTTGGAATAGGGAGTCCAGTCTGAGAGTGGGATGGGCAGGCTGGCAAAGGTCACAGTGCTTCTGCACAGGGCTCTGACCAACGGATCTGGGCATCTGAGGAGGGACAGACCCCAGGAGCGCCCAGACTCCCCACCTCCAGGAGCTAATGGTTCTATGAAGATTCCTTCCCCTTAGCAGGTGGGGCAAGGGGCAGTCTGTGTACTCGTGCCCTTAACCATTAGGAAAGGATCCCTCTGGTAAAAACCAAGAAAGGAGGGCTGAGCATAGCATGTCTCTCAATGCTAGCAACAGTAGCTGGGATAGACGAAGGCTTGCCGCCAGACATGTTAGAAGCTGCTCTCCAACAGCCTAACCTCCCATTCTGCAGCATATTGTCAGGGAGGTTGACCTTGGCACTGACTCCTCAGACTAGCTGGAGGAGGGACTCAGACGTGTGGAAGGGGTGGTGCCAGGGGCAGGCAGGCATTTCCCGGTCAGGAAAGTGGGTACCACGTGTGGCCACAGCCTAGGCACAGTCCATGCAGCACCTCTCCATGCCGACGCCAGGCCAGGCTTGGTTCAGTGTCCTCCTGCTTCCCCAGGGAGGGCCACCAACTTGGGATGGAGGGAAGAGACTAGATAGGCAAACACCCCTCTCGACCTGTCTCTACTTCAACTGGGTCCCTAGAAGCATTGTTCCCCCAAGACTCTGAAGTCAGCATTCCACTAACCCTACTTTTTCACCTGCAGAACTGGGTTCTGAAAATTGCCAATTAAAAATTACTAGTCATGTTGGTTTTTTAAAAGAACTTGTCTCCCTTAAAGGGGGAGGATGGGGATGCTCGCAGGCCAACAAATTGTGTAAATTTACAATAAGCCTGGCAAGAACAGTTTTCTTGGGTCTGTCTGATATTAGACAGGCTAGTCTGGCCATTTGGGTTCCTTACTTACTCCCTTTCTTACTCCCCTGTGACTTCCTGGGCACTGTAGGACAATCAGAAGATGGGAGAATCTCTTTTAGTCAAGACTTTCCAGGAATAAAAAATAAGACATTCATAGCTGGGTTGGTTCAAGATGAACCCATCTGACCACAGAGATGAAAACACACAGAGCTCTCCTAGGAGATGGTTCCAGGTCTATGTGCTATGTGCTCTAGGATTTGAGAGACAACAAGATGATGAGCGTTTTAGAATTACCCAACATCAATGAATAAAGAGTAAGGGTCCAGCACTTGCTAGAAGGTTGACAGATCAATCCATGGGGTAGGACTCTAATTGCCAGAGCTACAAGGCAGGTGAAGCTCCCCATTGTAAGACCCAAAGCTTGGCAATCCTTGGCCATGGCCAGTGGCACAAGACAATGCTTATACTGTTTATTTTATTTTATATTTTCTTTTGAGAGACAGAGAGAGTGGAGGGAGAGGCAGAGGGAGAGAAGCCTGAAACAGACTCCCTGCTGAGCCAAGAGCCCTACGTGGGGTTCGATCTCATGACCCTGAGATCATGACCTGAGCTGAAACCAAGAGGTGGCTGTTTAGGGACTGAGCCACCCAGGCGCCCCCTGAGTGTTCTTAAGTGCCTCTTAAAGGGATTCCAGATACTGTCATTTGTACTTCAAAGTAGTCCTTTCTCAGTTTGCTGTGTGGAGATGGAATCATGTTTCAGTTTTCCAATGGCAAAAAAAGTACACAGATTTCAGAGAGGAAAAACATGCAGGCTGTGTACTGATACAGAAACAGAAAGACACATGTTCTGTGGCATTTATTCGTATACATATTAGAAGAGAATTTCGTGGTGGTTGGCAACTACACTTCCCCCAGCAGAAATGATCACTTCTCACATTCTCCAACAGCTGCCACTTCTTGTGGTTTTTGTTTGTTTGCTTGTTTGTTTTTATCAAGACACCAAAATGTACCACCACACTTCTGTGGCTCACTACTCCCACCCAGCTCTGGGCATCAGGGGCCAAGAACCAGGCAAGCAGGAGCCTGGGGCAGTCCTGCTTCTGACCAGCTCTGAGACCCTGGGAAAACCCAGCCTCCGAGCCTCAGTCTCCTTATCTGTAACATGGGTGTTTAGCACAGAGGACTCCATTGGGTTCTGGCAAGCTGTGGTTTGCAGGCAATAGGGGGACCTCTCTGCAAAAGCACGGTGAATTTCTTGGACAGACCTGGCATAAAGACTGGGCCACAGCAACCAGGGATCATAAGACAGATGTTGGGGGCTCATGAACCCCCGAGGTTCATTCTCTCGCCCCTGCCCTTCTTTCTCAAACACCCAAGCTGTCCACAAGAAGCTCTTTACTCAGTGTAATAAGACGGTCATGCTTCCTGAATCCAAAAGCACAGAACCTAATTTGGTCCCAGAAAACACAGACGCCTTAATGCTCGCCCTCACGCACCTCATAAGCTATTTTTCAGGAAGCAATTTCTAGGATTTCACATATGTATCTGTCCCCACATCAAAACCCTCAAGGCTGTCACTCCATCATCATTAATACAAGAAAGAAAGAAGAGAACTAGAAACCATGAAATTGCCTACTGCGGGCTGCCCAGGGCAGGTCATCACACGGTGCTGAGGATGCCTGGGGTGCTAGGGGTCTCTGGATATTCTCGGGGTTTCCACGGGGCTTTAGGCGGGAAGACCCTGCAGTCTGGACCTCCTCCTCATCCCCCCGCTCCCAGGCACCCTAGGGGTAGAACTTCTCCACATAGAGATGCATGGTGCATTCTCCCAGGAAAATAATTTGCTTTCTCCAGATGGGGTGGCTTCTGGCAGGAAATAGTTTTATTTTATTTTTCTGGTCCAGTCCTTGGGCATCTCCCGCCCCAGTCACCTGTTGCTTCCTTCCTCACCTCCACACACCTGGCCACCTGATGGCCCCCAGGGACTCCGATTTTCCTTCTCTAGTTGCCAAGACAGTCAGCATGAAGCCAGATCCCTACTCCTCCTCTCCCTGGCCTTCATCAGTGCCCCATGGCCATGCCCTCCTGCCCAGCTGCAGGCCTTTAAGGAATACCAACTAGAGATGGGGAGGAAGAAGAGAGGATGTGTGCGTGTGTATGAGTGTGTAAAATTCAGCTCTCGGGATTTCTCCAACGTCTTTCTAGACAGAGATAAATTCAAATCCTAACCACGCCTTTTAAGAAATACTAGGTAATCCATGAACAGAAAATAAAAATAGGTATTTGAATATGCCTTCCATATAAAAGAATTTAAAAGGTCAAAGTGGACACACATACACACACACACACACACACACACAAAGGAACCAGCATTTAAAAAAAAAAACTAATGATGTACTGTATGGTGACTAACATCACATAATAAAAAAATAAAAAAATAATAAAATAAAATAAAAGCATCTTTTTGCACCAAAAAAATAAAAATAAAAAATGTAATATTTCATACCATCAAATAAGATTATAATAAGATTCCAAAGATAAGGCACTGGCCCGTCTTTGGTCAGTGTTATCCCCAAAATCTGACCTCACCTGAAATTCATAGGATTGATATCTCTCTCTCTCTTTCTCTCTCTCTCACACACACACACACGCACAGGCAGGGCCTTCTACTGCCTGGCCAGCTCTCCCACCTGGTTCTGAAACCATGTAAGACAGCAATTCTAAAAGCAACCATATGTCAGAGGAGTGGTCAGTATTGATTTTACCCGCTGTATGTCAATACCCCGTCCGCATCGCTGGTCAGCATCCCCACGGATGAAGTCACGGCCACAGCCCTCCTCCCTACAATGGGGCTTTCATAACTGTCCTCTGGGGACAAACAAACGACCCAGGGTGTGAACCCTCCTTGCACATGTGTGTGCGTTACCAGGTTGTGACAGGACCCAAGCATCAGGCTCACTTCTGACCTCCAGACCGCTGGCTGCCAGTCCCTGAGCCTAGGTTAGTCGCTTGCTCGCTCTGCTCTGCCAGCAGCTGTGCCAGCAGATGGGGGGACTATGGAAACTGTCCAAATCCCAGCACCTCTGCCCTCAGCCACACCCTGATGCTACTGGGCAGTCCAACTCACACGTCCATTCTTCACAAAACCTGCCATTCCTATACCCACTCCTGCATTCTCCTATCACTCTTTACAAGTTCATGGAGGAACCAGAGGCCCATGGGCACTGAATCTCTTAATTCCCTCCCTTCCCTCCAGTTTTTATTCACAGCTTCTCCTGCAGGGGGCCTGCAAAGGCCCCCAAGCCCCCTACTCTCTGTTCCCTGACTGCCCTCCACCCGCAATCCAGCTCAAACTGCCCATCCTATGTCTTCAGCTGCATCGCCCTGCATCTCCTTAAAGCACGACCCACGTTGAACAGCACCCCTTCCCACACCTGCCCGCTGGGCCTCCTCCTGCAGACCACCTTGCTGCCATCTCAGCTCTCCATCCTCCTGCCCTGCACCAACCTGGTGCCAGCTCCCCACCCCCTACCCTGTGTCCCAGCGTCTGTGGTCCTCATCCTCTAGTCCAATCCACTCTTACCTGTCCCATGCCCCTCCCGGGGCTCACCCACTGCAGTGTGTCTCTTTCCCTTTCACTCGTACCCGATGCCATTACTGCCCACATACGGCTGAGACAATTCCTGAATCCATATCCTCGGCCTGCCTTTCTCCCGAGGCCCTTCTGTCCGGTTCAGAGACACACTGGAAGTCACAGGGCTTAACATGGAAAGCTCCCTCCCACCGGGCCCCTCCTTCCCTCTCCTGATTTCCTGCACAAATCCAACGGCTCTCCAGGCCCTGCTCACTGCTCTCTCCACTGCCTCTCAAGCCTTCCTCTGACATGACCTCGCTCTGTCCTCCACTTCCACAGCAGGTGCACGGCCCACCAGAGGCGCCCTCGGCCCTCCATGCCTCCACTCTCTCCACCAGGGCCATCAGCACAGGAGACACGGTTGCTCCCCTCTTCCCACTCGCATGAAGTCTAAAGCCCAAACTCATCAGCTGTGCATTCAGAGACTTCTACCACGTGGCCTCTGGATGGCTCTCCAGTGACCCTCCCACAGCCATAACCCCAGCCTGTCCACTATGTAGCCGGCACTGACGTGCATCATTTTCCCAAATCATCAAGAACATCCTCACTTCCAAGTCTGCTTTGGCTGCTTCCTCTGCCTAGAATCACTTTTTTTTTTAATCTTATTCTCCAGCCACACCCCCATGACTTCTGTCAGCCCCCCCTTTAACCATTTACAAGATCTAATTCGAGAATGGCCTCTTCTGTGAGACTTGCCTTGACACTCTGTAGGCCTCACTTACATACATCTAGTAAATATATTGTACGGTGGTCATTTACTCATCCACTCGGAAGCGTCCTGAGACCCGGCCCCATCCCTTATTAATCTTCGCAACCAGATGTGATGGTTTGGGCACTTAAAGAGGCCTGAGGAGCATCTGTTCACTATGGGCAGCACAACGGTAAAAAAGAACCTTACACTTAGGCCTATGTGGACTTGGGTGCGAAAGAGTTGGGAAAATATGGTGATCCGGGGTTTCCTATATTTTCTTTCCCTGCATTCTATCCCCAACCTCTTCCTGATTTTTGTTCCATTTGAGTATGCTTAAGAAAAAAGAAAAGGTTCTTATTAGACAGAAATCCCCTGGGCAGGGTCTAGACATGAAAAGTCCTATTGTATTCGCGATTTCCCCGAGACACTCCTGCGGGAGAAAAAGGAAGTTCGAATTTCTCTGCGGGCTGGCAGATTTTCTGTGCTTATTGGCATAGCTCTGGCGAATGTGTATCTCCCCAGACAAAAGGCCAGCAAAATGCTGAATGATTTGAAATTTGGAGAATAGGCAAGAGTCATGTCTCTCGATTATTTCCAAAAGCTTTAGGCAGCCGGTTGTGGGCATGCTTTCAAGTGTAGAAAGTTGAGGCTTAAGAAACTACTGGAATTACACCTTTGGCGGCAACACTTCCTATCTTCAAAGGGATGTATATTCTGCTACTTGGCATCTTTCAAGATGTCTGTGACTGCCTTCTTTTTGTGAGTTCTGCTTCGTTCGCGTGCATCACGGCAACACAGCCCACACGGACCCGAGACCATATGCTTCACCAACCTTGCTCGGTGATTTGCCGTGACCAGGATCACCTCCAAGCCAGCACACCCGCTCATTAGGGAGCTAAGGTTACCCCAACATTAGACTAACTTCAGGGCAGAAGTCAAAATGTCAAGATTCCTTTGGCCTTTTCCATTGCTGTCAAAGTTCTCCCAATAACAACGGCAAACAAATAAACAAATAACAAATAGCCCCCCACCCACCCCCGATCCTTGACCCTGGCATTGATTGATTTGGGCAGAAAAAGCCACCACAGAACAGATACCACTATCAGAGAATACAGAGGGCAGCTGCTAGAGCTGGATAAAAACGCAGCCAGATGCAGGGAAGCCGGAGTACAGTATTTTTCCAGAGATATTTGCATTAACTCAAGCACTTATCGATCGGTGTACCTGCAACTTTCAATTCAAGACAGATGAGACAAAGCTAAAATTAAATTGCTTCCAGAACGAGTTAAAGCATATAAGGTGAAAGTAAAGCAAACACCTGTTAGGTCTGGCCCACTGTTAATTCCTAAGTATTTTCCTATAAGTGACAGATTTTTAAAAAATGCTTCTGAAGACGAATGTAAAACACAGAACGTAGACACCAAGTGAGTGGGCATTTACGTGTCCTTTGACGGAAGTCACCTTGTGCAGATGCGGCAGGAAACCATCAAGACTATTTCCTACGACAACAAAATTCCACGAAAGCCTGGACAAAAGAGCTACATATAGTTCCAAATTAAATTTGGAAAGGGTGTCTTTTAATCATGGCATATTTCGGAGCAAAACATAATCAACATCAAGATATCCACCATCCAGACCTACACATCAATATTTTGCCCTATTTGCTCAAAACCTTTTCTCTTTAAAGAAACAAGGTGACACAGACACATCTGAACCCTCCCCACCCTCCCCAGAAGTAATCACTATTGCTAACCGATTTCATCGATCCATGATTATATACTCTTATTATATATAAGTTCATTAAGAACACAATTCCAAAAAGGTGTCCTGAAAGTTCACCTAGAAGAAAAAAACAAAACAAGAGCAAAGGAGCATTTGAAAAGGAATAATAATAAATGGGCACTCCCAGATAAAATGTATCATACATTATAACATCTGAAAGAAGGTAGCACTTGGCTAAAGAACAGGTAGGTCAACAGAATAAAACAGAAAAAGGCTATAAAATATAGTAAGGCAGCACCAGATACAATATCATTTCAAATCAGTTATAGGACAAGTAGTAAACAATTACTTATCCCCAAAGAACTAAAATTAAAAAAAATAATAAAAATTAAAAAAGACTTTGACATTTCACCAAAGAGGATATCCAAACGAATAAATACCCAAAATGATGTTTCACTCCCTTAGATCTCAGGGACAAGGTAAATCCACATCTAAATACCATTACACAGCCAACAGAGGAGCTAAATGAGATATCGGGACATAACCTAGTGCTGGCAAGAACAAGGAGCAAATCCGAACAACCACGTGGGAAAACCAGGAGGCAGAGTGTGCTCTCTCTGGAGCAGTCATTTCACTCCCAGGTGTGTACCCAAAAGAAACATGTCCCCAGGTCCACCAAAATTCAAGTACCGCATGGCCAACTGCTGAGCGGGGAGCCCAATGCGGGGCTCGATTCCAGGACCCCGGGATCATGACCTGAGCCAAAGGCAGACACTTAACCAACTGAGCCTCCCAGGCGCCCAGCCATGTGCACTTTTCTATCTGCGTGTTACACTTCCATCGGAAATGTCTAAGAAACGAGGGGACATTTGAACCTATCCTGTTATGCTACCAGGTCTCTGAAAATAAGCGCTCACAGAAACAGCTTGACGGAAATCTATGTTGCTAAAATTCTGGAAGCTAATTTGGTGAGGTGTGGTCAAAGCTACTGAATTTTTTAGGATTTTCATCATATTCTCATTTGCAATTAGAAAAAGAAAAGAGATATGTCAAGGGCCGGCGAGAGGAGCCTCCAGGAGGCTGGAGGATTGCATCGCACCAAGCTGCGGGAGAGTAGTAGGTGACGTGTCCAGTGTCCCCCACGTAGGGCTACCTGAACACGCAGCACAAGACAGAGACCGAGAACAGAGCAAAGACGGAAAATAACCAAGCGTTAACAATTCCCGTGTTTCTTTATGCCTTTCTGGATTTCCCAATGAGCAGGTGTTCCTTTAATAAAAATGAACGAACCAAAAGATTGAGTGGAAAGCAGAACACCAGATAGGGGGTCCTAAGGTCTTAGATGCGCCCTTCACTGCACATACGCTGTAGTGTCCATTTTCACGGAAACACTTTCCAAGAGGCATTATTCGACTACGATCTGTGCAACAAACCACATCATCTTCCTTATGTGGTGTGGCATCATCTCATGTCTGCACACATCCTCCGGCCTTTGGCTGAGGCCCCTTCCCTGGGGCTGTACCGGAAAGAAGACAGTAACGGCACACCCCAGCTTCAGCCTACAAATACCGCTCTCAAAAAATAATGAGAAAATATGGGTTATTCGAGAGGTTCAGGGTTTAGGAGGCTGGTAATCAAAGTTTATTGTGCTCTTGGCTTTGTTTCTTTTTTCCACTCCAAAGAGTTTAAAGCGAGTCAATTAGCATCAAAGAAATTTGCCAAGGCTCTCACAGTGAAGCCATGCTGAAACAGAAGGACATCAAACCAGATGCCAAACAGAAGACAGTGCGGAGCGCTCTGCGAGGATGGTCGGGAGGCTTAGAGAAGGGCCGCGGTCTGTGGAGTTAGTCAAAGGAGCGGTGAAATGCTCCTCCAGCAGTCCCAAACATAGACCATGACTGCGTGCTCCCAGGAAGATGAGTGCCAAAAGTCCAGTCAGTAATCAATGAAACCAGGTCTAAATCAAGGACATACACATCTCAGATTTCGGGGAATCTACTGCTTTCGTGGCTATTACCTGTAATTATCAGCAATCCAGTCAAATTCGGCAAAAATCTTGGACTTGCACCTGAAACTGTTCTCTGTAGACTGCCCTTCGAAATACCTGGGATGGTCTCAACTTACCATCAGGACAGCACACAGTAGCCTAAACAAAGTCATCGGTAGCTTTTAGCCCAAGACAGACACATGCATATAACCTGTACAGACTAATTTGAAAGAATTGTAGAAGAAGTTCCTTCCTTTTGTTCTTGTGGGTTTTTTTTTTTTTTTTGGAAGATTTTATTTATTTATTTGAGAGAAAGAGAGAGACAGCATGTGCAAGGCAGGGGTGGGGTGGGGTCAGAGGTGAGAGACAAGCAGACTCTATGCCGAGCATAGAGCCCAACATAGGGCTCGATCCCACGACCCCGCTCAACCAGCTAAGCCACCCAGGTGCCCCTGGATTTTCCCTTCTAAACTTAAATTATGTTAACTCACTCCTTTCACACTCCTTCTAAATTCCTGGGGAACCTACGGTGACTATCATAGAGACAGAGTTTTTGAGGGGGAAAAACTCTTTAAATCACATACTCAGGTTCCTCATTTAAAGAGATAAAGTGATATGCATGCAGAATCTTAGTGTGAAGCCCCTAGCAACTAAGCTGGGTCACAACTTTGGTTATCACTTTACACTTTATATAAGAAAGATATAGTTTCCTAGTCCCTAATCACTGTTGGGTTCTCATCTCATAAATAATCATTCCTTTAAAGAGCCATTCTAATCATTTAATCAATATTTTCCTAATGAAAGTTAGAGCTGCAAAACTGTCCTGTAGACAAGTGCTTCTGGCAAATACTAGGTCACGAACACTTGTAAGAACCAAACAAAGAGGGCACAGGCACATCCCCATAAAGCATAAAACAATTTTGAGGGGTCAGTCCATTTTCTGAAGCCTATCCATGAACCTCAAGGGCTCCTAGATTGCCATTTAAACCCCCATGCTGAAAAAGATGGTTCATTTCTGTTTGAGGCCATGCTGCTCTTGAAACAATTCCCGCTATGCTCAGTAGGACTCGTTCCCAACTGCGTGGAGGCAGGAACTAGGCTAGGAAGGGCTTGGAAAACTGACACTACCTTCATGAGAAAGATTTTCCATAAAAATTTAACTCTCCTTTTCTAAGCATGTATAATCCCTTGTTTATGCCTCAAAATGAGAAGCTTCCCAAATTAAAAGAGAGTACAAAATTAAATCAGCAATTATATGTAAATTTATACATATTTCATTAGTATGCCCATGTATGATCAAATTTCTATATTTAAACACTGACTTTCTCTCTGCCTCCAAGCGCCCCCCCGCCGCATGGTAATTGAGCAGCATTTTATGGCCCAGCCAGAGCTCATATAATTTTCAAAAAGAAAAAGAAACTAGGTAAAGAATTTACAGAGCACTTTTCCTCTCCCTCTCTCTCCTTCTCATCTAGTGTTGTTGGGACCTAGCAACAGGTACACATGGAACCATGTTTCCCCTCTGCAGTCTAAAAATCTACGAAGCAAACGAGAGGACTATGACCTCATGCTACACCAAAACTAGGCACCAGCAGGAGGAAGGAAAATTAGAAATTTTCCTGCTTCAAGGACACACTGCCACTGTCCCGTTACCCAGCCTTTTACACCCTTGGATTCCCCAATATTCAACCAATGTGTACGCTGGTGTGTGTGTGTGTGTGTGTGTGTGTGTATGCACACGCGCGCTTATAAGCATCTTTATTTCCTTCAATTCAACCCAGTTTGGGGGGTTAAACGATGGATGGAAATAGTCTCAATTTGTGTGACACTGATCAAAGAAGGTGCTTTGAATTTATGTGAAAAAGTTTCCCATTAAGATGGTAGCTATTTTTTTTTTCAAGTGTGATTCCTTTTAATTGCGGAAAAGAGCCCAAAGGCTTTGTCAAGGGGCACATGTTTTCTATAAATCAAAACATAAATAAATGTGAGGTTATTTCACTCGGCATACATATGGTTTTTGCTAAGTAAACTCTATTTATAAAACATTGTTAGCCTTACCGGAACTGCTGTCAACATTTATAGGAAAGGAACTTTTCTACTGCTCTGCAACTTGCCAGGATTTGAAAACAAGCCTAGAAACATTAGTTTTTCAAGACAGATTTGATTTAAACTTAATGTGAAATGGGCCACTGTGTGTTCTCTAGCTTTTAAATGCTTGGAAGAAATCTTCAACTGAGTATTAGGTTCATATTTTACCAGAAAATGCTTACATTGATGGAAGTTCCATTATTTTAACCATACCATTGTTCTACCCTTTCTAGAAGTTTTCTTTTGCTTATAGGCGAGGGTCTGGGATTATTTCTCTTATCACTGCCAATAGAACTCACACATATTCTGTGAAGGGGGAGTCCCTGACATCCCTTACAGCTTAGGATTCATAATTACCTCACCACCTTCTCCCAAAGACTCATTTGCATGGTCTCTCCTCCTTAGACACTCACACTCTGAACAAATTTATCAGTCCTACTCAGAGTGGTTCTCAAAATGAAGGTTTCTGTGGAAGAAATTAGCTATAAGCAAGCAGAAAGCAATAGTCCTTGACAGCCCAGAGCAAACCACGCAAGGTAACAGTAACTTTAATAATATTGTACGTTCTCCATTTTCCATTCAACTTTTCTTTCTTGGGCTGCAGTGCCTTCCAAAACAGAATTCTTTCCAGTGCTTTCGCAATCAACCCTACTCTAGGTGGACCTAAGCCAAGAGTTACAGTACAGTTGAGAGTGGTTCCAGAAGAAATCTCTCACTCACTCCTGCTTTTTTTTTAAATTATTTCCTTCCAAGTCGAATCTTTCCCAGTGTCCCAGTTTCTCACCTCTTGGCATGGAATGCCTTGATTTTTATTTTTGACTGGCAAGAGGAAAATGTTAACTAGTTCCACAAAAATAACTAAAAAGATCTTTGAAATCCTAAAATCCTGAATTTCCAAGGTAATAAAACTTTCAAATAGATTTAATGATTGCCTACCTAATGCATAACTACCTTCTATGTGATTAGACTGCTTTGGAAACAATGTAAATGCTTTCGCTCCCAAATAATACTGTCCCAACCTATACAAAGAATTCCAAGATATGTATCCTGATTTATAGAAGGAATTCCATTTCTCTGCAGTACACTTAAAGGGGAAGGTTGCTTATAAAATGTAGCCATGGCTCCAATAAACTTAAAAATAGACACAGACAGATCCAGAAGAAAAATACACCACATTCTCTATCCTTCATTTTTGTAATTTTGCAGATTAGCAGCTAGCTCCCCTAATGGGAGACACTAATGAATTTGAAATGATAAGGAAATATAAGGAATTGGAAGGCAGAATTCCCCAGAACTTCTGTTCGTAATCAATCACCAGAGATCAGTGACATCATTAGAGCCTTTGATCACAGCTCCTTTTTCAAGCTCAGATGGGACTGGATTGATCCTTGCTGGCACTGAGAAAGGAGAAACACCTAGGAGTACAGTTCACCGTGAAACATGAGCAGTCATCAGCATCTCGTCCTCTCCTTGGGGAGGAACAGAGAGCACATTCCAGGGCAGCCTGACCCCAAACAATAGAGCCACCTCCTTAAATCCAAACCAAATTCCCATCTTACTAGGATTTCCAAAGTGCTTTAAGGCAGGAACAGACAATAAGCTACTTTTCTTTCGGTTTGGTCTTCCTTATCCACTGGACCTACACAGCACAAGCCCCAAATCCCTTCGCCATGGGGAGGGAAGAGGTTCTGCTGCAGATTTTGTTTTTCCCATTCTGCTCCTTCCAAAGCATTTCATTCAGAACTTCCTCCCCCACCCCAACCCCCGACTCCCCTGTGGACTTCTGATTTTCACTCAATCTTTACTAAAATCAGGAGTGACTCCACACTGGCCAAAAAAGGTGGGCATGGGATGTCACGTTAGCTCTGATCATTTCAAAATGCCCTGGATAGCAACCAATCGGAATGTTGTGATCTTAAATGCTCCCTTTGGGCATGAAAAGTTTTAAGTGACCTTTATTACTTTAGTTCCATTGTTTGTTTTCCCCCCTTCTTATTTGTAATATAAATCTAATTGAGCTTCATGAACACGCTGAAATGTAGTGTATTATCTCCCTCATCAGGTGATCAATGATTTCATTAATAAGATAGATAACAAAACTGTCATATCATCGACACTGTTATGAAAGATGATCCTGGCTGCCCGCTCCATTTTCCAAGGTCTGGGGTTCTCTGTGGCAGCTCTGAGTCCATTCAATATTTTCCACAGACAGAGAAAAGTGAAAATCCATTTTGAAACCAATTTCAATTAGGATCCAGAAGCTGTTATCACAGGTGTCGCGGAATGGGCCCGTGAGTGGAAATGTCGCCTATCCATTCTGAAATGAAACCTTATCAGGGGCTACAAAGATGGCTGGGGACAGCCTATCTGTAAATTACTTTTCGTCCTGTGTTAACTCAACCTTAGTCCTGTCATATGGAATTCTTTCCATCCCCGGGTAATAATCTAATGACTAACGAGACACAGCGCCCAAATGCCTTGCAGCCGGACAGGGCTGTCCCCTGAAACGGGTGCAAATGTGGTCAGAGCCGGCCGGCAGGCAAGCACAGGGCCAGGCAGGCTTTAAATGATAGAACTAAAAGTTGATTATGGGAAATAAAAGAAGCCTGTCTCCACCCACTGCATTCCTGGTGATTTTTCAATTGCAAACTCCAAGGCTCTGTTACTTCATTAATGCGGCACCCAAGTCGGGAGGCTTTTCTCTCACATCTTCCAAGCTCCTTTTAGCAAATTATCCCATGACGGCGGATTTATTCAGTCAAAGACCTCGGACTTTGAGAGGCAACAAAAGAATCAAGAGACTTTCTGGTCCACCTGCCTGGCGAATGATGAGCCAGGGAAAAGTCTCCCCCAGAGAAACCAATCAAACCATTGTGCGGCACAGCCAGACCTTTTCAACTGTCAAGCCAGAGAGCAGGGGAAGAGATGAAAGGACGCGGGGTGAAGCTACCATTTACGGAACCATGTGGGAATGGTCTCCGAAGATTTAATAATTGGGATGGAACTCAACTTTCTACAACTAAAGGAAAAAAGAGAGAGAGAGAGCGCGCCCAAGAAGAGGAAAGAGTCAAAGAAAGGGGTTTAAAAAAAAAAAAAAAGGGAATGAAAAAGGAAAAAAACAGCAGCCTAAGTCAGAGTAGGAAGAACTTTTAATATAAAAACATCCCCTACCTGAGATGAAGTCCCATCTATAAAAGTAGAGGGGAAAGAGAAGGAAGTTACAAAAAAAAAAAAAAAAAGGAACAAAAACAGATTTAACAAAGGCTTTGCTATTTTTTCTCTAGGTTAGAGCTGCATTACATGTTCTGATTCTAATATTCTCATGCAATTAATTCATGGAGGCAAAACAACAGCAGAAAAAGCCCTCAGTAATAGGAGTGCCTTGGGTTTTAAGTAAAATGACATTTTTTTTTAATTTTTTTTTTTTTTATTTGACAGACAAAGATCACGAATAGGCAGAGAGGCAGGCAGAGAGAGAGAGGAGGAAGCAGGCTCCCCAGCAAGCAGAGAGCCCGATGTGGGGCTCGATCCCAAGACCCTGGGATCATGACCTGAGCCGAAGGCAGAGGCTTTAACCCACTGAGCCACCCAGGTGCCCGTAAAATGACATTTTAAATAGGCCGAAAAGGGAACAATACATTGACCAGACACTCAGAAAAGACAGACTAGGAGACACGCTAGGCCATATACTTCTGGGCAATTTTTAAGAATGTTTTACTCCTACTACCAATTCAACATGAAATATTTAAAAAGAAAGGGAAAAAAACTATGCACACAGGGCCTAAAAAAAAAAATCATGGACTTTCTGAAAACACAAAATACACGTAACATCCAGCAGCAACTGTAGTTCTAATGCTTCCTATTACTACTGCTGACTCTTACAGCATATATCGCTAAGCCAAGTTTAAAAAGCAAGCATTTATCAAATTGGGGGGGGGGGGCGCTGGACCTATGTCCTGACTGTGGTGGTGGCTACGTGACTTTATCGATTTGTCCAAACTCACAGGCATGCACAATGAGAAGAGTGAATTGTGCACCATGTAAGTTTTTTTTTTTTTTTTAATAAATGTGAATGACGGCAGATGTATTTGGAAAGATTCCCATGTAATGAGAGAACACGGGGGATTTTTGTTTTTACCATCCCCAACCCCCCCCCCCTTCTCTGCCTGGAACCCTGGTGGACCCAGAGCTCAGTGTGGCGATCCTCTAGCATCCCATCCTGTGAGCTGCTGGACACAGAGGCCCTTCTTCCACCTGGGCCCAAGACGTAGGAGGCAGAAGGCCACCAGGCTGCCTCCCCAGAGGGATCATGCACACCCACAAGCGCCGTCTTGGTCCCGAGCTGCTGCTGTTGCTGTTACACTTACTGTTTCTGATTCTGAACCAGTTTAATTCTGGAAATGTGAAACCACATCGCTTGATGAAGAGTAAGCAAAGCAGCCCAGAACTTTCCACAAGCCATGCACACCATCTCATGGCTTTTTAGTCCCAAGTGTGCGAGGCTCTGACAAGATGGATTTGATATTCATTCCTCGTTTATCTGGGTGCCTGAGAATTGTCCTTTTAGAGGAGAAATCCAATAGTTACATACACAAGAAAAAGGAGCCTTGCCCTTGGGGAAGCCCATTAGCACAGAATTACTGATTTCATCCCACAATTTGGATGAGTATTTATGAATGAGAAGGAGACCCTGAGAGCATTTACTTAGTTAAATCCAAACGTGTGCCCATCTCAGGACCAGGGATTCAAGGCAGTGTGCCGATCACAGCTCCTGTCATCTGCTTTCCTTGCCTGTTAAACTAGGTCCTGAGGACCACATTTTAAGACTTTTGGGCAAACCAGTACCCTCTAATTCTCTTGATCGGATTAAAGTTTACCTATGCCTAGATTATTTCCAAATGATGTTGTGCTGAAAGAACAAGATTAAAGGTGCCTGTGAATGAGATCTTGTCAACTTATGCTCCGAAGAGCCCATTTACTAGTAACAGCTGACATGGTGGGTACTCACGGCGCTGGCCTCAGAGATGTTAAGTAATTAGCCCAAGATCACACAGCAATGAAGGGACAGAGCTGGGATTTAAGCCCCGGCATTAACACTGCCACTAGGCTCTGCATGTCCCCTGTCCCCATGGAGGGGCCATCAGTCCTGGCAGGCTTGGGCAGCATACCGTGCAGTCCCAATGAATGTCCCCTGGGGACCTCCCAGCATAACACACTGAAATGAGGTGGGGCGTGGGGGACAAATCAGGTGCTATGTCCAAAAAAATATTAACTAAGTTAATATAAGTCAAAACCATGATGACAAACCACCTCACACCTGTCAGAATGGCTAAAATCAAGCACACAGGAAAAAACAAAGGTTGGCGAGGATGTGAAGGAAGGGAAACCCTCTTGCACTGTTGGTGGGAATGCAAGCTGGGGTAGCCACTCTGGAGAATAGTGTGGAAGTTTCTCAAGAAGTTAAAAATAGAGCTACCCTACAACCTAGCAATCCCACTACTGGGTATTTACCCCAAAGGATACAAACATACAGATTTGAAAGGGTACACACACCCGGATGTTTATAGCACCATTATCAACACGAGCCAAACTGGAGAAAGCCCAGATGTCTATCGACTGATGAATGGATAAAGAAGATGTGGTGTGTATACAGTGGAATATTATGCAGCCATCAAAAATGAAATCTTGCCATTTGCAATGCTACGGTTGGAACTAGAGGGCATTATGTTAAGTGAAATAAATGAGAGAAAGACAAACACCACAGGATCTCACTCATATGTGGAATTTACGAAAGAAAACAGACGAACATATGGGAAGGGGGGTTAAAAAAAGGAGAGGGGAGAAAGGGAGAGAAAGAAGGAAACAAGCCATGAGACACTCTGAAGGACAGAGAACAAACTGAGGGCTGATGGAAGGAGGTGGGTGGGGGATGGGCTAGATGAGGGATGGGTACTCAGGAGGGCCCTTGTCATGAGCACTGGGGGTTATATGGAAGTGATGAATCACTGAATTCTACTCCTGAAACCAAAACTGCATTCTATGTTAACAAACTAAAATTTAAATCACAAAAAAAGTTTTAACTGAAAGATAAACGTGTTATGGAGATGGGAGAGAGATGAACAGGGGGGAACAGAGGATTTTTAGGGCAGTGAAACTGTTCTGTAGGACACTGTCACAGTGGCTACATGTCCTGACACATTTGTCCAAGCCCACAGGATCTACAACACAAGGAGCAGACTCTAATGAAAACTAGGGACTTCGGTTAATAACAGCGTGCCAATAATGGTCCATCAGTTTTAACAAATGTAACACACTGTTAACAAGGGAACCTCAGGGGTTAGAGGGTGGACAGGAGCTCTGTACTCTAGGCTCCATTTTTCTGTAAACCTAAAACTTCTCTAAAATAAAATCTTTTCATGAAAATAATAATCATAAATAAAATACTCCAAAAAACAAGTGCTACCGGATAGTTGCCAAAAGGACACAGGTCTGTATGAAGAACAACATAGACGGAAGCAAAGAGCCCTTCAATTTAGCTAAAATATGGGTTACAGATGGGAAAGTATGGTAACAGATCAGACTGGAAAGTCAGACTGCGGTCAGATTGTTGGAAGATACCTAAATGTCAATCAAAGGTTTTGAACAGTATTCTATATGTAGCTGGGAATCACTAAGGGTTCTAGAGGAGGGGCATGGCATGACCAGAACCATAAAAAGATTCATTTGGCAAGAACAAGTCCCATAAATGAGAAGCACAGAGACCAAAGGCAAGGTGATTGGACAGAAGGTTACTTTAACTGTCTAGGCATGAGGTAGTAGGTTTTAAATAGCACAGCACAGTCGGGTGGCCTGAAGGGACACAGAGGTGAATAATTACAGAGGAAAAACTACCAAGACTTCAAAACTAGTAGGATGTGGGAAGCATGAGAGACAGAGGGGTCAAAGGTGACGGTGCGGTTTCAAGCCTGGGTGACTGCAGGAAAGGTGATCTCCTCAGCCAAAATAAGAATCAGAGGTTGCCGGGTTCTGGGACACGTGAGTGTGGAGTGCAAGGGAGCCAGAGCTCTTATGAGAATCAGATTATCTATCATTAGTTAGTTGGTTTAAAAAGGTGAACGCTTCTTTAAGAAGCATAAAATCTAACTCTAATATGACACAAACCATCTCCTAAATGGGAAACACTTTACCCCAGAAAAAAGAATCAAGAAAAGAGACAGGCACATGCCGTTTCATATGCTAAGCCATATAATCAATGTTAGTTTTTCAAGGTCAAAAGAATTCGAAATAAACATTCTCAAAATTATTTTCCTGATTTTCTGGCTTAAGGAAGCATTCAGAAGAATGGTGCAGAAACTTTGTTATCCATCCTTCCTTAAGATGTGCAATCAGAGAAAGACAATTATCGTATGATCTCACTGATAGGAGGAATTTGAGCAACAAGAGAGAGGATCATAGGGGAAGCGAGGGAAAAATGAAACAAGATGAAATCAGAGAGGGAGACAAACCCTAAGAGACTCTTAATCTCAGGAAACAAACTGAGGGTTGCTGGAGTGGAGGGGGTTGCAGGGATAGGGTGGCTGGGGGATGGACATTGGGGACGGTACGTGTTGGTATGGTGAGCGCTGTGAATTGTGTAAGACTGATAAATCACAGGGTGGTACCGCTGAAACAAATAATACATTATATGATAATTTTTTTTAAAATGTGCAAACTTGGTCACATTCGGGATTTGTGAAACATCTTGAACTATTTTCCAGGGTCCGGCAGATTCAAAATTACTTTTCCCAAACATTTTTCCCTTAATTTCGAAACCTATGTGCATTTTCAAGAAAACACAATCCTTTTGTTTTGGATTTGTAACATTTAACTCGTCCACAGGCTCTGTCCCAGAACAACGGCTGCCATCTGCTCTTTCGACAGAAGGCTGCAGACACTGCCTCACTTAATCCCCTAAAGATCCTGTGAAGTGGGTCTCATCACTTTCTTACTAAAAAGATGAGGAAACTGAGACTTTGAGAAGTTAATTTGCCTGCACTCACAGCTAGTCTAGACCTACTGCCAGAACTCAATCCAAGCCTTCCCATCCCCGAACTTGGGGGTTCTCCTAACCCATCATCCTCTAATTTGAAATCCATTTTATCTGAAAGCCCTTCCCAACTGTCATGTGTCAGGAAACAAAATGTGTCAGGAAACAAAAAAAAAAAAGGGTAGAACATCTAAAGGCACAAGAAACCTAAAAGTCACAGTCTATAGCATACAAATTGCTCACCCATTTCTGAGCAGAATTAAGTACATCTTCTCTTATCATTAAAAAAAAAAAAATCAAGGAGAAAAGAGCTCATGATGGAGAACAGCCAATGAATTCCAAATCCCTAACCAAACTCTGAGCCCCCTTACTCAGCCAGGAGACCAGCTGCTACCATGACACATTGACAGGTATTACTGGACAGTCTGAAAGAAAATCCCAGAGCCAGGAAGTAACCAAAGGTTAAAGTTAAAAAAAAGTATCTCCTTACATATTTGCAGACCACAACACTCTCCCCTTACAAACCTTTAAGAGTCTTTTTTAAGCAGAGGAGAACCAAGGCCCTTCCTCTTGAAAGAAGAAAGTGAACAGGGAACTTCCTCTCCATTATTAATCTATCAACTGTGGTTTCATATTGCATCACCATTAGGATAATAATTTCTGTTTTCTATCACTTAAGGTATGTTCCCAATAACCATCAGAGCCAATAAAACATCTCTAAGACCGTGGCCTACATACGTTCATTATTAGGGCCTTTCTTGTTTTTAAAGCAGAGTAGTAGGTTAATAAGAAAGATCAGATTACTCTTTTCAAAGAAAATCATCGGCCCAAAATGACATAAAAGACTTCAAATTGGAAAGTCAATGTTTGCAAGTCATGGAAGGAAATGTTACAGGGCAAGGATAGTGCTTAAAACCTTGAAATATCTGGACTAAAATCCATTTACTATTCACAAAACATAACATGGAACTTTAAAAGCAACGAAGCCGTACCAGCAACAAACAGATTATTCAGGAATTTTCCTTGCGGTACTAGCATATTAGCACACTTGGCAGTTTTTAAGTAAACAATGCCCCCTAAATATGTGAGCACTCAGCGTGTATGTGAAATATATTAGATGCCAAAAACAATCCTTCATTCACAATTGCATGTAACAAAGATTCAGAGAGCCGAAAGTCTTTTTTTTCTGTCATTTACGTTGACTAAATAACCCTAAAGCTTTAAATCAAACACGTGAAACACACACATTGCAGTTCCTGGGTAAGAATACCAAATGCTTTCTAGGTTGATATCGGGTCTTAAATGTTAGAAAAATCAAACGTGGCTTGTCTCCCCCCCCCCCCCCCCCATACAAGCCTCAGAACAGTTTGTCACTTGTGTGTGTCATTTTAAATTTCAGCGTTAAGAGTCAAATGCTTATTTAGAAGGCTGTTCAGTTTTCGAGCCATACATTTGGGTTGTGTGAATGTGTGTGTTTAAACAAAACTCTGCATGAGTGTTGTTCTAGCACGAGATACTCAGCTGAGAAAAAGAAGAAAACAGATGTGCAAGGACATGCAATGGAATGTGCGTGGTTTGGCTAGAAGGTTCACAATCAGGAATGAACTGTAGCACATAATGGCTGGAAATTAAGTCAACCTAACACAGCACCAATAACAAAACTTTTCCGTTTGCCTGTTTTATTTTATTGTAATCATGAAATTGCAGACGGGAGGGGGGAATGCATGTATTGCATCCGTTTGGTTCTTGATGCTAAACTCATCTTTAACCGTTCATGGACAAATCCCTGAATTTCAGAGCTTTACAAAAAAAGTCCAGGAACACCCCTGGACATAGCAGCAATCAGCACTAGCTACGATTGGATGGAAATGATTTTAATGTCCTTTGTGCGAACAGCTTCTGTGCAGGTATCCAGGTACCTCTGAAATGTTTATAAAAAGAAAAGAGAGAAAAGGAGACAGAATGGACAAAAGATCAGATGACCATGGCCATGACAGCCACCTGCTAGCACAGACACAAAGCGCCAGCAGCCCCACACCCACTGAAACCCAAAGCGAACCCAGACCAAAGCCCCTAGCCGAGCTGGGTGACCACAACCAAGTGTAGAGGGAAGCAGGAGGCCAGGTAGGAGTCTGCAGAACAAATAAGAGGCTGGGTCATTCCAGCCCCTGGAGCAGGATCCTGAGGCTCCAAAGAGGCTGTGAACTAGGGAAAACCTGCAGAAAGACCTGGAAGGGTTATTAGCATTGCTTAAGCAGAGCAATCTCGAAGAAAAAGGTTTTAGTTCTTGTCTTTAAATTTATTTTCTGGTTTTCCTGGAATCTTCCAGAACGGCAATCCGTGCATCAAACCACCGGTTTCATTTTTCTTTTACTTGGTTGGGTCTTTATATTACTCAATATATATTATCAGAAGTTAATGAAGCCCTTGGGAGATACAGGAACACTGGGAACAGAGCACTGCCGGAACAGCACAGCCCTCCTCCAGGCCTGTGCCCCACAAATCTCATGAACATCTGCCCCAAATAGGGCAGGTTCAACCCCAACCCCACCCCCACCTAGGCGCAAGGGACCACATGTAAGTTTCAAGGACACAGGCCGCTCAGGGCCAAAAGCCGGTGGAGTTTGGCTCAGGATCTGTCGATTCGTTCAGACGACAGGCCCAACTTGGTAAATCCAGACCGCTCCTTCTAGACTAGCTAATGTCCTCAAGGGACAGCTGGGCTCCCACGGGGCTGGTTAGGTTGGTTCTGTTCTGAGTCACCCTAAACAGGTTCATGAGAAGAGCTTGTGGTCAGGGTCAGTGTGGCTCAGGACAAACCAGGCAGCACGGAAACCCTCCCAGGCATGGGCGGGGCAGGCAGGAGCAGCAGCAGCGCCTTCACTGGGACAGACCAACTGGGGGGGGGGGGCACGACAATACACCCTGTGATTCAGAAAGGACGGCTCCTTCCCAGGGGGCCCCACAGGGCAGCCAGCTGACACTCGTTCTCATTCTCACCTGTTCTCACGCACCCACGTGCACACTCCTCTGCACACAGGCTCACACGTGCCCACACTTCCACACACTCTCAAACACCCTCACACGCTTGCAAGCTGTCAAGATAACCCAAGTCGATGTTTCTTAAAGCTTAACACCCAGCAGGGCTTATTCCTGTGACGTCCCTGTCAGAAATGATTGGACAACCTACCCTGCAGGTGCTGACTCTATCTCTGAAATAAGAAATTTGCCTAATTTTTACGAATTCCAGGAAAAAAAAGAAACGACGGTCCCGTAATGTTTTTTAAGGTGAAAACGGGGTTTCTATAAGCACACCGGAAGAATAACACAACGATCCAGCCCCACTAAAATAAGACCCAGCCCAGACTTCAAATACCACAAATAAAGGGAGAAACGGGGACAAATTTCCACATGTATGTAAATTCACAATTTTAACTCAGCCGTAAATAGATGTCCCTAAGCATCAACTCAAACTTGAACTCATGAGCGGCGGATTGAACACCAGCCCCTGCTGTGGCCCAGAAAAGCCAGCCACCACACTGGTGACAGCCAGGAATGGGAGCCACGGACAGGGATGGGCACAGGGAGCAGGGGCCAGGCTCCGGGGTGTTAGCTCGGACAATGCCACAGTCAGGAAAGGAAGGTGCACTTACCTTCCAAGCTAGATTCTGACTCTCCACGTGTACGCAATATATATATATGTATATAAATTACAAATAAACAAAAGCCCATAGGGAGGGAGGAAGTAGGTTGGCTCATGCCAATCAGTGTGCCCAGATGTGCAGCACCCAAAAGGCAGGAGAAAAGACCCGCTCATCCTTCTCAAGGGCACTTGGAAAAGGGGAAGGGTGATAGGGGCAGGCTGGGGAGGCTAGGAAATCTACAAAAAGTAAAGGCACCAACTGGCCTAGGAGAGTACAAAAGCGGGAAAAGGAAGTGGTCATCATTAACCTGTTCAGTCTGGGCTCTGGAATTTGTTTGCCATGCTCCATGCTTGAATTGAAATGCATCTCGACATTGTGCTTGAAATATTAAAAAAAAATATAGCGCCCCAAAACAGCAGCTAGGTATTACCTGTGAACACAATTAAGTCCATTTCTATAAGCCAACAGCAAAAGCTGTGCCTCAGACACCAGTGTCACCTTGAGGTCCAATCAATAACAACTTTTAAAATCCTTTCGAACAAACTGCATAGAATTGGTGGGGTAGACACGGATCCTCTCCCCAAATCCTGACAAGGCAACTTTAGTGTCTTTTGTGATAACTAATAACTAATTATTCCAACTAGTGTAGACTTTCCATGTGAAATGCAAAGTATTTTGAACTCCTGCCAGACTAATCAAGATGATTTCCAAAATGCCACAACAGGAACTTCCTATAATAAATAAGCTATCACATTTACATCTCAAATTAGAAAATTTGGAAGAAAACATGTAGTTTTGGTGCCAAAGTAGAGATTACTAAAGCCTGCCCATCCCTCACTCCCCTTTTGCTTTCTTTAGCCTCTAAAGGAACAAACCCTGGTCCAGGTGCAAATGTTCAGTGTACAAGGAATGCAGAGAACACAGAAGTGACTCCAGGTGTGGCTGCTGGAGATCTCCGTGGCTGCTCACCATTGGAAGTGGTGCTGGAGGCCACGGCTTTCTCGCTGACATCTGTTCGCGTGGAGCATTTCACTATGGAATTCTCCACTTTCTTCTTCTCAGTGGTCGTGGAGCTGTGGGACTGGGCCTCCATGATGCCTTCTCATTACTTCAGCTCTCTGCTACCAGAAATGCCTAAAACGAAACAATGGAGCCATCAACTTCCAGGAAGGGTGGGCAAAAATACTCACGTAAAAGTTCACTTCACCTTTGGCCAGAAGGGGGGCCTAGAGCTTTAGCGAGTTCAAGAAACTTGCCCACAAATTTTCTTACAAAAACACCTCCAAGTTGTAATAACAGGCCAGTAGAATTCTGTCTACACATGCAAAAGGAGAAGGGAGGGAACTCTCCATAACATGAAACTCTCCCCAAATTCCTACTGGACCTTTGTTATTAAGTGGTCTAAAGATCTCAATTTTCAGCTGTGTTTACGGTGTGAAACCCAAGTGTTGCATGGCTTTTTTAAGCCACATCTACAAATGTCTCTTCAGATGGTGAAATTTATAAGAAAGAGCATGGCGACGACTTTCCAAAAAAGGGGAAGGTTTTTAAGTATTAATTAGACGTTTCAAAGAGCATGGCCATTTCTCAAACCCAAGCCCAACTCCAAGTTTAGAAGCAGAGCGTGATGTGGGCCAAAAAGCCCATGATGTTTGCTCCCCTTGTCTGAGCTACCTGAACTGCAATCCGCCCCTCCATCCTAATTCTCGGAGGTAAACCGTACTCTTCAGGCTTTCTTAAAGACATGAGAACGTTTCAATTCATTCATGCTAACATTTTGAAAACCAACCAAAGCACCAGAACAACATGCTCTGGATGCCACAGGAAAAGTCAAAGATTGTCAACAGCCAACACGGGAGAACACTTAAGAAATATGAAAACCTAGCTACAAGCAAGTGGGGCAAGTGGGTCCTCTTTCACTGGCTGCTTCATTCATGTGATAATTGTCCTAACTCATCATTCATCAGTTTTCACTCTCTCTGGTTCTTGTTCTTGTTCTTTTTTTTTTTTTTTTTGCAGTCGTGAGCTGCACCTACCAAGAATGCAAGATGAAAAGAGTCCTCTCCAACACGTTTTCCTCAAGCTGTCTACATTGCAACACTCACAGTGGGAGTTAGCAGACCCCACTGTATTCAATCCAAACAACGATTAATGAAATAAAATAAGCAACTGCTCAACCGACTGAAAGGGTTAAAATACCAGATGAAATCTTTCTAGTCATCCTTAACTCAGACTCGCAAGGGAACTGCCAAGTCTTTATTGTGTGAGCCATTCTCCCCTTGGTCTGATATTCAAGTAACTGGGAAGGCTTAAGGTCCAGAGGCTGCTGAGCGCTAAGAGAACTCCCTCTTCTGCTAACTTCCATTTCTTTGCCTTGATTATCCACTGTCATTCATTGTAAAACACACAAGTTACTTAAGAACAGCTTTTCTAGAACAAAAAAGAAAAAAAGCAGCACTGAATTAAATTTGCATATCAATTGTGAGATCCACTCCAAATTCAGAAACATCCCTCAAAGAGGGCTCACAAAGTCCCACAGCAAAGGAGCTGCTGAGCCTTCCACTGGGCTGAGGCCAGGCGCTGGTCCAGAGGCCCCAGCCTCTGCAGAGACTGGTACCAGAGTGGTGCCCCCTGGAGTTACCCTGCGGCTCAGTTTTCTCACCTGCCACATGACCAGAATCACACCAGGGGACTTGGGACTTAACCTTGGGGGAAGGTCGGTACAGTTCTCTTTAAAAGTATGTTTAAAGTCATGGATCCTCTCCCCCAGAAAAACACCCTTCAACACACACCAAAGAGTGTACATTTGATTTCCAAGGGATCACAGGCCCTCCATGAATCCAGAGGACCCCTGAAGGAGAGACTTTGGACAGTCTCTTTTTGCCCTAGCGATCTCAGAGCGATTCTAATATTTTGGAATGCTCCCCCCAAACTGATGGAAAGATCATCTTTATGGTATGCCATAAGAACAGTCCAACCCAATCCAGAGCACTGATTCCCAAGTGCTAGGTAAGAGCCACCTAGATCAGTGTTGCTACAGTGCTTGCAAGACATTCAGATTCCCAGGTCCAATCCCCGATGTCTTGGAGGTAGTGTCTGGAACCTTTATTTTAACCAGCACCGGTGAGCACCAGGCTCACCAAAGCTCACACAGTTCTCTTCACTGCTAGGTACCCAGTGCAACGGGTACCCGGTGAAGCTTTTGCCAACAGGATGAAGAAAGGGATGAATGGCACCCCAGACTACTGAATTTCAACAGCCTGCCCTGAGCCTTTCCCAGCACCCATCTCAATAATGAAGTCATCTTCCGGAATCTTTACCAAATGGCTTCATGCCCAGCTTCCCCTCCAGATCCTAAGCTCCATGAAGACAAGTGCCATGTCCTCTTTCTAGGACCTCATGCCCCTAAGAATATGTACCAAGTAAATAAATAATCCTGAGAGGACCTGGACAATTCTGCAGTGTCTTCAATTTTGATCACCACTGACTGCTCTACGTATCTTTTCTTTTATATCCAGTGTTCGTTCGAAAACTGACAGATTCTACAAAACTAGTTTTTATCTAGTTTTAACTAGTTTTTAACAGGGATATTTCACCAAAACACCCCATTCGCACCCATTTTGGATAAACAGGCACTTACCACAATTGTTCCCCTCAAAACCTACCATACTGTTTTATTGGTCGAATCTGGATGGAGTTTGCTAAGTTAAGACTGCACATGGAAACAAGCCAATGGTCCAGAAAAAAGAAAAAATCATGAAGAAATGGGATTCCTTCCTGGCTAAGAAGTAAGTCTCTCTTTTAGTAAAGGGAGCTAATTAACACTATTGAGGTGACAAGTCACCAAAGTTCCTTGACAAACTTGGGTTTTGTGGAGATGTTGGTTTTTCCCCCAAGCAAAGGACTTCGTTTTAACAAAGCAATAAACCCTCCAAGTACTCATCACCAGAGAGAGAGGCTCATGTGAGAAGAGGTAAAGCCCCAGGCACTGACTGAAATTGCACTAATTAATGGTCTTAGAGAATACTAATTCCTACCCCCTCCCCCTGTTTGAAAGGGATTTTTAAAAAATGGGCCCTTGGTCACTCAAGAATCTACCCCCTTCTTCTATTTTGACAACTTATTTTTGGATCTCATTAGTTAGTAACTAATTATTTAAAAGTGTGGTTTAGGCTCAGGACTATAAAAATGGCAACTTGCCAAAGTAGACATCTGCTTCCTGTATATCCCTCTAAGTTCTATCAGCTTATTTTACTGATAAAAACACAACTTTGTCCCTGTCCATTACAAAGAGGAAAGTTTTAACATTCTAGGCTCTCACACCTCATCAAAACTGTGCATGAAGAGTTAGCAGGAAAGGGTCTGCTTCTAGCTGTAGTGGCAGGTTTAGTTTTTTTTTTCTTTTTTTTTTTTTTTCATAGAACATTAAGGCCAGTTTGGAAACTCAGTCCTGATTTGATATTTGAGGGCATGAGGTACAGAAGTGACCAGTAAAACTTCCACGTGGGATCATGAAACATCCCTAACTGAAACAGTGCTCTGCCCTACTAGTTTTAAAACCTGGGATTTCTTAAAATAAGAAAATATAATTTGTTTAGAACATAAGTTGCGAGGAAAACTTTTCAGTTCTGCTTCACTTCAGAGATTTCTTCTCTGAGGAAAACACGCCACTGGGTTTTAGATGTGAACGAAGGCGGCGACTTTGCCCACCCCACCTCCACCCCACCATGTTTCCTCTTCTCAGAACACCACACCGCTCCTCGGCCCCTTGTACCACTTGCAACATTACAGGCAAGGTTTGCGAGCATGCCCCTTGACTTTTTATGCTAATGGGGGGGGGGGCAGTGGGGAACAATTTGTAGCTGATGTTGTTAGTCCCTGGAGCTGGAGTATATGAACAAAACAGAACCACCAAGGAACTCGCAGTGCACACTTTAGAGTCTGAAGTTGCATAGGTAAATAAATGAAGAGATTAAAAATTCCTTCCTGAAAGCAATCATGGCTTCTCCCCATTCAACTGTCCCTGAACCTTTTGTAATTTCCCGGAGGCCTAAACCCAGGGCACAATTAATTCCAGATCTTATTTTCAAACCTACTCCTTCACCCACTAGCAACCAGCCTGCAGGTGGGTCTTCCCTCTCTGAGTTATAAATCCGAACTTGCATCAACCTCCTACGCGAGGAAGCCTCCACATGCTTGCTGGGGCCCTGACCAGGTCAAGGTGGAGTTCCTGCAGGGCTCCACGTGCAACAGACCCCAGGGGGCCAGCCCTGTGGGGATCTATGTTTGAAACGGCGCTTAGGCACAGAAAGCCTCCAGGGGCCCTGTCTTTAGAGCTGCAGTGAAGAAAACAAAAAACAACGGAACAAACCCCCAGGAACTTTGATCTTGGCAAAGATGAGCCCCCGTTACTGTCATCCTTCTGCAGGCTGTGGGCCGTGGTCAGTTCGGGAGAGCTCCCGGGCTCGGCCTGCACCTCCGCGCCCGCTGCCCCGGGTGCCGTTCCGGGCTCCCAGTCCTCACAGCCGTCCCACTTCCCTGCGCCGCCCCCGACTGGCCTGCGGGGTCTCGGCGGGCGCGCGGCGCTCCGGAGCGGGGCCGCCGCACTCAGCCCGGGAGAAGGCTCCGCGCCTCCGGGGCTGCGGCTCCGGGGTGCGCCTCCGGGGCGCCGCGCCCCCGCGCCCGCCCCGCTGCCCCCGGCCCCGGGCGCCCCCGCTACGGGCCCGACTCCCAGAAGCCGCGGGGGTGGCGGGGGCCGCCCGCAGCCCGGCTCGAAGCCGCATTCCCGGAAGTGCGAACCGCGGGACTGAAGGGTCGCCACCAGCCAAGGCCTCTCTGCAGGGAGAAGCGTCCCTTATCACTTCTATCGCCCTGGCTGCCCTGCTCCTTGGGAATGGTCCCCGGCATTGGAAAACTTTTGTCTGCAGCTGGGCCGGCAGCATTTCCAGCAGACAGTTGTCGGAGGTGGCCCTGCTCTCATTCGCACAGCTGTTCTACCAGCTGAATCCAGGGAGGTGCGGGAGCCCGGCTTTCATTCACAGCTGTTTTGCACCAGCTGAACCCAGGGAGGTGCAACTTTCCAGGTACTTTGCAATGAAACATCCTGTGTGTCTCACTGTACTACAACACTGGGGAACACTGGAGGGCTTCACTCCCCAAACTTCCAACTCACTGTCCATTAACCTGGCCCCCAAGTGCTGTTTCTCCTCCTGCTGCCCTAAGCACATTCAGGCCTTGTGAATGGTTCAGGGGAGGGGGGGGCAGACGACACAGCTCCTTGTCTCTCCGGGAGGGAGGCGCTCAGTGGGGTTCCAAAGTTCAGCCTCCAAGAGGAGGCTTTACATAGTCAATAGGGAGGATGAAAAATCATAATTCTGGGAACATGGGCAAAAATCACCCTTTCCCATGGCAGGGCCCTGCAGTGAAACCTGGGAGCCACACAAGTAGATTTCTTCACCACTTACACAGTTAGAAAAATTTTTTAAAGACAGCACCAGGGCTAAAACCAACATGCAAAATGCTTGAGCTGTATACGACTTTCTGATCTAAGGTGAAATGAAGCAGTAGTTATAAACTGATAATACATCCTTTGTGAACAGCAGACAACTTAATTTATTTCCCTAATTCAGTTGGTTTATTTTTAAGTTGCCTGAACCTGGGCAAAAATTCTCTTTCATTTTTGTCTTAATGCATTTAAAGATATAAAAAACTAAGTTAAAAGCTTGATGTGGGAACCTGAGGCGTTTCTGATGGGTTAAAACAGCTCCTGCCAATGAGGGATCAGAGAGAAGGCATTCCACTGGGCAGAGCAGTGCTCTTAACAGCACCGTGATTAGGCCTTAAGTGAGAAATTATTCTGTGCAGCTTAGGGAACTATTGCTCAAGTGGAATAAGGCTTTCCTCCAGAGAAATTACATTTACTTACACCTGCCTGTATATTTATAAGTTGAATGATCTCCCTAATGTGCTCATGTTTTAAAAAGCCAGAAGGAGCCAGCCCGTGTAAGGATTTCTGAGGGGTCTCCCCTGTATCACTGAGCAGTGACATTTTTCTCACATTTTATTGCTAGTAGATTAGCTGCTACTTCAAGATGCTACTCTTGGAGCAACTGCTTAGGTAAAATTCCTATCAAATAGTTGTACCTTCCTGTAGCATTAATGAAAATGAATCCTTCAGGAAGAGGGAGAGAAAATCAAGCAGCACAAACTAATGCTGATTTTAACTTCAGATCAATTCTGGAAGTACAAAATGGTCTGAGTTTCAATGAGCAAAATTGAGGGAATTTAAAATGTTTCAGTGGATTTCATATAACCAGGCATTGTAGAAAATCTCTTACAGGTTTATAACGTGGTGGAATTTCCTTGAGCTCCAACTATCTTCCTGAACTTCAAATCCATTATACATGCAAAACCTGTGACCCACACCAACAGCTTTCTTTTCTCTCCTCACCCTTCCCTGTCTGCACTGCTTTCCTTTTCTGCAAGAAAAGAAGCTCTACTTCATAAGTTCTTAATGAAACCTGCATGAATCTTTAATTATAGTATTTTTGAATGTAGGATTATTTTACCTTTCCATATGATTTGACTTTTCATTAATTAGAAAAGCCTAAAGCGTTGCCTGCAAATAAGAAAGCTGTTCAAGTTGCCAGGAGTGGTCTTTGGTAGCCTAGAAGGTTCCCCAAATCTGCTGCCTGTTGTTTTCAATCTTTCTTTCCTATATTTCCGAGACTCCTAATCTCAGATAAGCAGCATTCATGATAGACATCCCAAAATGGAATTACTCTAAAAGGAATGGAATTCTTCTAAGGGGAAATCACTGCCTGGCTATGGATTAAGTGAATTTGGCTTTAGTAAATTAATGACATCTAAACTTTTACGAACTCCACATATTTATTTACCTTCAACCACTGAAAATCTTTTTGGACATGAAGTGACCACTGCTATTATGGGTAACATCGCAAATGGCATTTTGTAGGCTCGTTTTACTTTTCTGCCATCTGTATTTAAAACAAAAGAGCATCACTGCTCTGACTCTCTCTGCTGCCAGTAGGACTCTGGGAGAAATATTCGAGGGGAGCGTAAGTTCGTGATTTAATACCTGTTACCATTCCTGAGTTTTGCAAAACTGCGAAGCACCGACCAATGTACTCTGGTTAGGCTCTGCCAGAAGCACCCTGCATGGCAGGTGCCATTAACAAATGAGCAATAATTCGGAGCAAGCTGGCACCCCCACTTGCTGTGGGGTGCTGGAGACAGACAATCCTCAGACAGAAAGTGAGATCTAGAAGTCAGTTATCTGTCCCCAGATCAGGTAAGCTCATGAAAACTATATTTCTCTGAAACCCACATATATCACAAAAACATCCCGTCTGCCCAAAGGTGTTCCTTGTCTCACTTCACTAGGGTTTACGGGAATTAAAAGTTTTCACACATTTTCACAAGAAAAAAAAAATCCTCAATTTAAAAATTTTTCTTCTGGAAC
>ML108974.1:0-44102 GCA_003697995.1 Taxidea taxus jeffersonii
AACAGAGACCAGAGTGATACCACTGTTCTCCTGGAAGACAAGTTGGAACATTCCACTCTAATTCCCCAACACACACACATAGAAACACTCTTACTACCCAAGGGTTACTGACTGGAACCGGAGTATTACCCAACTTCAGAAAGCATTGCACCTCAATTGTGTTTTTGCAGATAAGATTTAGGAAACATCTATGAATTGTGTTGCACGACACCTTGCTTGACTGGTCCACCACTGTGCTTCACTATCTAGTACAGTGACTGAGCACACAACAAGAGCTCAGTGTGTATTGAGTAAGTTTGTTGAATGGGCTTTGTTTTATATGAAAATTTACTAAAGGAATGTCCCATTCTATGGTGGTCCATGTCTGTGCCATTCAAATGATATTCGCTCACAAGGTTAATCATTCTTATGATTCAATATTTATTGAGATTTTCATGTTTCAGATTCTATACTTCTATGGAATATATGTTCTGTGTTTTCTTTATATTCTTAGGATTCTCTAGTTTGTTGTGACCCAAAAACCTGTACTATGTTTAGGGTTTTCACCATATCAATGTTTTTCTCTTTATATCAAATCCCTTTTTTAATCAGTGGTTTCATTCAATGATTTTATCAAAAGGTAATATTCATGAATCATAAGTCTGATTTAGTAATTAATCCTTCAATGAATAAAATAAAAACAAATATATTATTAACATAAAAATATTCACTCACTGATCACTTGAAACTATTGCACAACATGTTAACAGGTTTGACTGCATGGTTGGAAAACACTGGTCTAAGACTGTGGTGGTTAACTGACATAATCAAGATCAAAGAAATAGTTCATGGCAGTATAAGCCGAAACACAGGCTTTTCTTTATGAATAAGATAGTAATGACACATATATTTCATTTTAAATTAAAAACATTATTATAAAATCTTCCATTCCTTTTATACTGCAGCACACTATTTTTAGAAACAGCTATTTTAGTAACCGTTGCAGTTTTTAGACACTTTCTTGAATGTATACTATGCTATACTATACTATTATATATATATAGGTATGTATATACATATATATTTAAAGTAAATTCTGAGAAGTACATATAAAAATTTGGAGACATGGGCCCAATAGTGCTTACTGATTGCATGTTCTATTTATTTTTTATTTTTATAAGGATTTTATTTATTTATTTGAGAGAGAGAGTGAGCATGAGTTGGGAGAAGGGCAGAGGGAAAGGGAAAAGCAGATACTTGCTGAGGAAGGAACCCAATGTGGGGCTCAATCCCAGGACCCTGCAATTCTGACCTGAGCCAAAGGCAGACGATTAACCAACTGAGTCACTCAGGTGCCCCCTTACTAGATTTTTTTTTTTTAAAGATTTTATTTATTTATTTGACAGACAGAGATCACAAGTAGGCAGAGAAGCAGAGAGAGAGAGGAGGAAGCAGGCTGTCCGCAAAGCAGAGAGCCCGATATGGGGCTCGATCCCACGACCCTGGGATCATGACCCAAGCCGAAGGCAGTGGCTTTAACCCACTGAGCCACCCAGGCGCCCCCCCCTTACTAGTTTTTTAATACTGACAAATTCACTTCACTTTCCAGGCTTTCCATGTATATGTTTATAAAATGGCACAATAATACCTACCTAGAGGCATAGTTGTGGTCATTAAATAAAATATTTGATGCTGGACATTTCAACAATATCTGGTATAGAGTAATTGAATGTGTTGAGTATTAAGCACAACAATAAGAGGATTTGATGAGTGCTACTGATTTTCTTTCCTAAAAGCTACATGTCTGCACATAAAAATCAAAATTTCAAATATAAATATCAGTTTTCTCCAAGCTCTTGAACTTTAAGTTTATAGCTTAAATAAGGGATCTATTGATATTTTAATGTTTCAAGTAATAGAGGAAAATAATTGCACTATTTCATCTAATCTTGGTTGTTGAAAACAAATCAGTCATTAATTTTCTAAGTCAACTCAACAAATGCAACAGAATTTGAAAACAATTGTAATATACTGAGGAGAGGAAATGTTACCACAGGAATCTTAATGATACAATATTACACAAGCACATTTTAAAAATATAGGATTCAAGGACACTGAAGATAAAAGAAAATATATTTACTTGGATTATTGAGAACAGGAATGTAGAATGTAATAGAAATGAAGAGTATCAATGAAAGGTGACAAAACATTTTTGTGTGCTTAGCAATTTGCTAGGCGGAGAAAATGACTCTAACAATTTGAAGCTCTAGTGCTTCCCTCACTTGTTTACAGTGCTATGTATACATGTATACAATCATGTTTACAGCATGATTGCTGAGAAGTTTTAGAAGAGAAATAGGTACAGTGGATGTGGGAGACTGGATTCTGAAGCCAAGAGTCTTCTATGAACCAAAATTTATGGATGTGCCACTACACTGATAACAGACATGAGGATGATAACAGACTAGAGGATGATGATAGGAGAGTGCCAGAGTTAGGAAGAAATGTTGACAAAGCCTTAGAAGGTACCTAGTGAATGGAAAGAAGAAAGGGAAACCCTCTTTAGACTAATGCTCTGAGGACAGAGGAATGCCAGTAGACACAGGAGTTTTGGAAAAACCATTTAGTGGGGAGAGAAGAGTTGATTAAGACAGAAAAAGAATCTAGAAAGTTCTCAGTGTACTTCAACCAAACCACAAGAAATCCATAGACAAAAACGGAAATGGACTTAAGTGGAAGCAGAACTCAATGTGATAATCTTTCTCTATCAACTGTTGGAGCATAAAAACGGGCATGGTTTTAGCCAGACTGTCAGGTGCACAGAACTGAACAGGAGACAGAGTGCCAGTCCATAGATGGGCCAGACAAGGAAGGAAGACATTTAGGATAAATTGAAACTGAAGCTACAAATATAAGCAACATGGATTATGAATTTGTCTAAATATTAAAAGAAGCATGCAGTTATTAATAAATTTTAAAATTCACTAGAAAATAGCTGAGTATGTAGAACTCAAATATACCAAGTTAAGAATTTAAAAGAAAATAGACAACGTAAATCAAATCATAAAGTACAGAAATACTTCCTTTCTCTTCAAATACTATTGGCTTATGTGTTTTTCCTACTTCCCATTAAAATAAACTCTTTAATGATATAGTAATGCCACCTCAACCACAAATTCACTTCATGTGGGTAAAGGATATAATTCTGAAAATTTTGTTTGGCAAGTGTGAGAATTTTGTTTCCTTTACACCTAAGATGTGGGCTGTGCCTCTTCAGGATAATTAAATGGGGAAAAAGTGGAAATTATGACTAGGAGAAGGAACTAAATAGCAGGCAGACAGAGTGAAGGTTTTGTAATTCTTGATGGAAGAAAAATGGAGAGAGAAAGTAAATTCAGCTTTGAACTAGACTGTCCCACATGCTAAGAGAGGAGGGCATATATAAACAAGAGGGGCTTAAGTAGGCAGGGCTTTTGTCCTGTGTCTCTGAGACCATAGAAGTCAATAGTCTTAAGCATACTGTCAGAATGCATGGATGTTTTGGATGGACAAATAAATGTAGAAAAATTACACCTCTCAATAAAGTGATATCAGTGACAGAGCTCAATGATTTGCAAGCAACTTATTGCAACTGTGGGATAAGGAAAGCCTGCAATTGTCATTAAGGAAAAAATAAGTGGAAATTAACTGAATGGTGCTCAATTTATTGATTAAAATATACAAGGTCTAATTTATTTTCTCTTTACTTACTATGCTTTTTAATATCACTGGGTAATTTAGATAAGTAAAGGACAGGGCTACACAATTTTGATATATTATTTCTTAATTTTAAAACAACCATAAGGTAACTTAAGTTCTAGGAAATTAAATGACTATTAAAATTATAACCTGACAAGTAACAATAGCTATTATCAGCAATTAAAGTCATACTGCATGCCTGGTCCTCAGATAAACTGATTATCTATATTATCTCATTTAGTCCCTATATTAACCTTGCAAGGGAAATATTGTCATTCCCATTTGATAGATATGGAAATTGAGGCTCATAAATGGTAAGTAACTGGGGCACCTGGGTGACTCAGTTGGTTAAGTGGCTGCTTTGCCTTAGATCATGATCTTAGGGCCCTGGGATAGATTGGGCTCTCTGCTCAGAGGGGAGCCTGCTTCCCCTTTCTCTACCACTCCCCCAACTCGTGCTCATGCAGGCATGTGCATGTGCATGCTTTCTTTCTTGAATAAATAAAATCTTAAAAAAAATAAATACATGGTAACTTGCATGGATCATACAATCAGTAAATGACAGAGTTTGTATTTAAACCCAAAACAACAGAAGCTATAATCCAACCTTTAATATTTTGGTTTGAATCAGTCAGATTTCATCAGAAAAGCAAAATTACTATGAGTGATAAAGAATATGGAGCCCATTTAGGAACTAGACCATATATAACTGTGGGGGATAATTAAAAGTCTATGCAAGGCCATTGCCTTTGAGTTTGGTGTTGGGTAGGAGTGGACAATCCACAGGTTAGCACAAAAGAAAAGCTCAAGGGGAGGAGAACAAAGACCAGCAGAAACTCAGAAAGACAAAAAGGAGCCTACATCTGACTATCTCCAACCTTAATGATAGAGGTGACTTGCAGGAGAATCTGTCACTTGTGCCATGGAGCTGATCATGCACCTGCTCCAGGATCTGGAGAAGTTGAAGGGCAAGCTGTGGGAGTCAGGAAAGCTGTGGCCTGGGGTCTGCCCTACCAACTGGGTTATCCAGTACAGCAGCAAAAAGGTGAGCAAGGCACCATTGTTTCGAGACCCCTGTGCCTACCTTCCAAGTGTGAAACTGACTCTTCCTTTATTTCTTTTCAAACCCCATTCAAATCTCCCATGTAGCCAGTTTTCACATGGAACCAGAGAAGTGATGTATGGGAAAATTAGTTCAGTTTCTAAGGGGAAACCATACAAAGTCTTGTCACCATAGGGATCCAGTGGGAATATTCTACACACACATATGCACATGGATACATACATGTAAGTGTGTGCCTGTGTGTGTGTGTGTGTGTGTGTGTGTGTGTACACATGTCTGTTCACTTCTGATACTGGTCTTCGTGATTTTTTCCCAATTAGTTATGAATCTCTTCAACTCTTACCTTTTTTGAGTTGCTCAATTCTTTTCTCACAGTGCTTTTCAAAAACTCATGATGAGACTGGGACTGTTGGTTGTAATTGTTTCTTTAGAAAAGCCAGATTGCTGTGTTATCACATCTATGTATTACATTTTAAAGAAAAATTCAACTACCAATTGTCATAAAAATTACCATTAAATCATCTAACCCAAATCATAATAAATAAAATGGTAATACAGTTCACCTACAGATCCCAGACGTGAAAATGCAACATATTTTATGAGAAACCTAGTCTGTCTGCAGTGGCCACCGTAAGTACTGCAAGAGTCTGGGAATTCATGGGTTTTAGGGCCATGATTGCTTATAGTGTGATTGATGGACTGTAATCAAGGAGAGCAGAATATATGTGCACGTGAGATAAGACCGCTGAGGTTGAAAACATCACTATACACAAATAGCTACCAGCACAGATCCCATGCCCTGCTCAGTAGTGATCCAAAATCTCACAAAGATTTTACTACTGGGATTATTTTGTGTGATCTACAGTGGAATGTAATAAAAATGTTGCTTCCTGTAATCTGGATACTTTAATGCAGCCTAAATTTGTCTAAACTGCCTTTTTTAGCAACCAGGCTACAGTCAAATCTCCAAGACTGTGACTTCATGTTCTGATTTTGAATAGGGATTTTAGTATCCTGCAACTCACATATTTGAATTTCTGAAACAAAACGAAGAACTCTGTACTTGGTATGTTTCCATGTGTTTATTTTGACTTTTTTTCAGCCAGTTGAGAAACATTTTGAGTATCAACTTTGTCATTTTGTTATTTATTAGATGGTCTAACTGAAAGCTCTAGACCTGCTAAAATGGGTTTTTCTTTCTAAGAAAAATGGTTTTAAGTAGCTCTCTACCGCTATAAGAAGAGCATTCTCTAGCTTGGCTTTCCCACTTCTTGGTTGAACTCTTGCATGTCCTTTATGAAAATACTTAAGAAATTTAAATAAACTTTAAGTGCTGTCCACTTCTTGAGGTTTAAAATCAACTTAATATTCTGACACCCCACACTACGTGTGAATCTTTGAAAAGCAAGGTCTTTCTTTTTCTTTTGTCCTGTAATGCATTCCCTTCCTTCTTATCTCTGTATCTTCTCTCTTAAATTAACAAAACTGAAAAACAACTAACCTATCCAAACACTATGAAATCATTCCCTGATCTATAGACTTAGGGTATGAATATTCACCACACAGGTTTGTTGTGAGGATACAAACACAGAATAATCCACACAAGACACTTAATGCAGGAAATGTTCAATATAAATTATTACTAAATTTGGCATCTATTATTATTCATGTGGTTTGATCTGTCCTCCAGGTTCCTCTCTGAATTTTTTCCCCAGGTCTTAGAATTCCCCCTTAGTTCCTTTACTCCCTAGCAGATCACTTTCTTCTGCCCTCAACATGTTGAAAGGTAGAGTAGACCAGGGTGGCCATGCTATCAGAGAAAGGAAATGTGCAAGGTGGTCAATGGGCTTTTTGGCATCCAATGATTTTTAAAGGAAGAGATTTTAACTCCTTACCTAGCTTTATGAAATGGGTACAGGCATTTTCATCATCACAATGTCTGAGATTACTGATGTTTTTGCCCAGAAATACTAAACGCCTTGCACTAAACAGGACATTTTGCCCTAAATGTCACAATACTCAGATGAAATCAGTGCAGTGAGTAGCACCGCAGAAGAACCATGAGACAAAGTCAAAGGCAATATGGAAAATAATAAAGAATAAGCTCTTTGTCTCACTCATAAATGGTATAGAAGCATTTTATATGAAATTGAAATCTAATCATGTAATGTGATATAAAGATATAATTTTATGTGACTAAATTGAAATTATGTGATGTTCTCCAAACATTCAAAATTAATCAAGAATCACAGGATTTCTGGGGCACCTGGGTGGCTCAGTGGGTTAAGCCTCTGCCTTCAACTCAGGTCATGGTCTCTGGGTCCTGGGATTGAGCCGTATATCGGGCTCTCTGCTCAGCCAGGAGTCTGCTTCCCCTTCCTCCTCTGCCTGCCTCTTTGCTTACTTGTGGTCTCTCTCTCCCTGTCAAATAAATAAATAAAATCTTTTAAAAAAAGAATCACAGGATTTTTAAGCTTACAATTCAAGTAAATAGTATATTGTACCTTAATATCATCACAATGAAGTATCATTTATGTGTTAAAGAGAAATGTCAATTAAGCCTCATTGGTCTTACTTGGCCCTCATGGTGATTTACCTGTACTGAAACCTCTCCAAATGCTTTGGTGACACAAGTTTCTGAGCTTACATCATTTACTGTTATTATAATTTAAAATCTTTTAAAAACATCCTATAATAGTGCCATGTAAAAGCTAGTGATGATACAGTAAAATGCACTAAGAAATCAATAACCTGGAAAGGAAGTTAAGTGAGACAAAAATGCCACAAAGAAGCTCAAACAATGGCCATTAATATGCCATCGATTTAATTTAAGAGTGAGTATTCTGAGAAATATTAGAGATGATTCCAAGGAAATATAAATGAATCGTTAAAACATTACACCTTGAATTTTCCCCAAATAGTCATATAAATGGGCAAGAATAATGAGAAGGTGCTCGCTGTAGGAGCAATGCCCCTGAAATGTGCTTCTAACCTGTCACCATCTGCCCTAAAGCATAAAGTATTCTCAATGATTTTAAAGGAGATGGTGTATTTCAGTATAAATATTTTTGCAAACATTTATTGTGCTTAGGAAGTATGTCCATATGCAAATATATATTCCACTGCTTGTAGATGTATGTGCTTCAGAAGACATCACACCTTATTTACATTTATTCAATGAGAAAAATAGCCTTAAATCTTTTCATTCTGCTAGTGTATTATGAATTTAGGAGCCTTCTGACAGGCTTCTCCATCTTACCACTGTAAAACATGGAACTATAAATCTCTGAGATCTTTTTTCCTCAAATACAAAACTCTCCAGAGTTGACTGGAGAGCAAATGAGATAATGTGCATTAAGTACTTAATATAGCACAGGGTCTCAACCTTTGGCACATGCCATCTCAGTAATAATAGCAGATGTTACCATAGCACGAACTACATGCCAGGCTCAGTTTTAAATTCTTCATGTATATTAACTTGCATAGTCCCCAATGTACTTCTCTGACTTAGATACTTTATATCATCACTCCCATTTTACAGATGAGACAGTAAGCAACAGAAAACTTAAGGAACTTGTCATTTCCGATAACTGGAGAATGGCTAAATCAGAATCTGCACCCAACCAGCACTGTTCTAGAAAGCCTCTGTGATTCTTATCTAGTACGTGCCATTGACAGACACAAGTCCTTGATTTCATCTCAATAAACAGAATGTCACTTCAGCCTCGATTTTCACACATTATGTATTAGTTGTCCAACCAGAATTCAAGATGAGACCAAATTAGATCTTCAGTGATGACACTGATGAGTAATTGTCAGCAAATCAGTCACTAGTTTCAGTTTGGGATGATTTCCTAGCCAGATGCATGCTCCAAAGATAACCATTGATTTGGTTGTTAATGGAGAATAGAAAAAAACCCCAAACATAAGCTGATGAAATAGGCTGTAACAAGAAGTACTCCAAAGGAGAAGGAAAGACCCCATTGGTGGTAGTGGTTGGGGGCAGGGAAAGGTTGCAGTAGGCACGGGCCCAGGAACATCATGATTCTAACAAAAATTTAAGATAGCTAAGGGAAAAATAAGGCATGAGTGATATTATCCTTGAAAACAGCTTGACATCTTACTGGAGGACCCTTTCCTCCAGTTAGAGAATATGAAAGCATGGAACAGCTGGCCCAGAGCCAAATGCACAGGATCACCCCATGCTGTCAGGAATGGTAAGGTTGTTGTTTCTACCTGGGGTTAAAGCTGACCAGAAAAATGAAATCCTTTAACCATTTTGCTCTTTAAATAGTGTTTTGGGGTTTAGTCTCAGAGTGGACTCACTAAACCACCTGTGTTTTATTTTACTCAAACAGAAATGCTCTTTCCAAATTCTAATTAAAATCTGCTATTTATACTGGTCTTTAATGTGGTGGGTATAGCCATGGAGTATGGGATCTTTTCATGTCTTGGTGAGCAACTGCTGTTGTTCAGAAAGAGGAGGATAATAGAAAGAAAAAAAATTAATTTGTTTCTGCCTGGTGGTAAATATTTGAAATCAGGGAACTTGTATTTCAGAAAGTAATTTAAATATGGAATAAATAGATATGAGTTTGACCTAGTTCAGACTTGGGAATTGTTGCAAGCATCCTGCATTGTGATACTACAGAAAGTAAATTCTTTTTCTTTTCTTAAACCTACTGGTATCCCCCTAGCACAATGCCATAAACATTCTGGAAAACTTTTATTTCCTTATTAGGCTTATGACTGCATGATGTGAAGCAAGGGCAACATCCCTAAACATGACCTGAGTATTAATGAGATGGATTGATGAGAGGGAGATAGAGCTCCTGATATCAAAAGGCAATAAACTTAAGTCCCAACTTCCCCCAAGCCATTCAAATTCAGAAGGCTAATATCAAAACAAATGAGAGGCATCTGAGTTAAAATCTTGGTTTGGCTCCATTTCTTGTTAGCTCTGGGACCCTTAGAAAGTTTCTCAACATCTCCATGGTTATGGAAGTGTACTGAAGTGTCAGAGGACAGAGTGACACAACCGTATACAGCTCTTAGTGATTCTAAATAAATTGCATCCTTTATGATTTAGCTGGACTCTGCCTCCTCTATGAAGTCCTCATTTACTTTTGGCCATTCCTTCCTCCAGTTCTGCTTCCTGAATTATTTATGCTGCATAATTAAGAAGAGAACAAACACCATGCTAGGGTCTAAGAGTGCTTGCTAAAGAGAGCAGCCTTATGAGCTCTTTTAACTTCTGTGAAGTAAAAAGAAAATATGCTCCTCTAACCCTCCAAGAAAACAGACTAAAGTAACAATGGAAACCTGGCATTAGGCAACTAGGGCTCTTGGGCTAAATCCAGCTGCCAACTGCTTTTGTTAATAAAGTTTTATTAGGAAACAGCAATGAGCATTCATATACGTGTTGTTTATGACTGCCTCAGTGCTACAATGGCAGAGCTGGATAATCACAACAAAGGTCCTATGAACTACAAAGCCTAAAATAGTTGTTATTGGGCCCTTTATAGAAAATGTTTGCCTCTTCCTCTTACTCAAGCAGAGTAGATCATTCTGCTTGGCATTCTACTCTATGAGTGCATGTTCTAAGGCAAGCCTATTAGATCATAAAAATCTGTAGTTGGTTTCAGTTCTAGTCTATGGCTCTAACTGGATTCTGAAGTTGAAAGGCAAAGCAAAGGCTTTTTCATACTCCCCAACTCTTAAACAAAGGGCTGGTCCTTCATCTGGTATCAGCGAAAAACAGCAACCTATTCACAGTATAGGAAGGATTTATTGATCATTGATGTATTGGTTTACAGTGTGCCATTTTTCTAAGGAAATATAATGATAATTTCAGCACGGAAGTGGTTTCACCTTAGGCACTGATATGTGAACCTGACTAGGTCCTGTCCCACCAGTTTAAGCTGTGGCTGGACTGTAGAGTATAGCACCTGACAAACACCTTTAGTTTTCTCTCTTTTTAAAGATTTTACTTATTTATTTGACAGAGAGAGATAGCAAGAGAGGGAACACAAGCAGGGGGAGCCAGAGAGGGAGAACCAGGCTCCCTGTGGAGCTCGACGCTGGGCTTGATCCCAGGAAGCTGGGATCATGACCCGGGCCAAAGGCAGACACTTAAAGACTGAACCACCCAGGCACCCCTAGCTTCCTCTTTAGATGTCTTGCAGAATTTTGATTGTGGTTGTTGGTAGGTTCTTCTCTCCTATCCAGCCACAAGCCCACATGCTTCTGGTCAGAACAGATAACCTGTTCTCAATTCACTCACTCAACTCAGTTCTCTACAACCACACTGGCTGTCATGCGCATCTCTAGCTCTGTCTTTGTTTCTCTTGCTTGGTATAGTAAATATTGCCAGATATCTCCCAGATCTGCCCCTTCCTTTTTTCATGCAAATAGCAGTTTTATTAGGGCACATCCCTGGCCAGCCCTCCTTCTAGTTCAATGTGGTCATGGGATTAGGTTTGCCTAACAGAATGTGAAGGGAGATGATGCATGTGACTTCTGGATTCTGACTGTAAAAGAGAAGGCATTCTTGATCCTGCTCATCTTCCCTCTTTGGCTGCCTGGATTGCAAATATGCTGATAAAATATCTTGGCCAGGAAAAAAGTACTCTAGGTGCACCAGGGAAATAAAATAGAGACTCTGGGTTCTTGACATCATGGAGCTGCCAGACTCATCGTAACAGTTATACACAGAGGAAATATGATTTGGTCTTTTTTGAAATCAGTTTTTGAGGTATCTCTCTTATGCAGCAAACCTATTTCTTTTTTTTTTTTTTTTTTTTTTTTTTTTTTTTAGGATTTTATTTACTTATTTGAGAGAGAGCATGAGAGGGGAGAAGGTCAGAGGGAGAAGCAGACTCCCTGCAGAGCTGGTAGCCTAATGTGGGACTCGATCCCGGGACTCCAGGATCATGACCTGAGCTGAAGACAGTGGCTTAACCAACTGAGCCACCCAGGTACCCTAGCAAACCTATTTCTTAAGAGAAAACCAGTCACTGCCCTCATAGAGTATGTAGTCAAGCAGCTAAAGTTACTGTTTATCCACCTACCATACCAGCAAATGTACAATTCATATTTGAATTTACGCAGGGAACTTCATCTTATAAAGACTCTTAAAAAAAAAAAAAAGAAAGAAAGGAAAGATCTGATCAATACAGGGTGAGAGGAAAGCATGACATCGTTTCCTGAAGTAGTAACATGGAAAGTTCTAGAATTTTATACTCATTCCTCAAGGACTTTGCACTTGCTCTTTCCTCTGTCTGGTGGGTTCTTAGCCTACGTACAGCATATATAGCCATCGTAAAGGAGGTACGCCCTTACTTCCTTTAGGTATTTGCCTAAATGTTGCAGGGTTAGAAAGGACTTTCTAATACCGCTATTGTTGAATGTGAAAACATTCTTTACAGCACTACCTTGTGTCCTACTTAGTGCCTGTCCTTCCACATTTATACACTAAAAAGAAAACAAAACACCATCCTTCAGGTAAGTATATATACTGCATCTGTTTTATTAACTGCTCTTTCTCTGGAGTGAAGAAAAACGCCTGGTGGAAAGTAGCCCCTTGATGAAGTTTTGATGCATGAGTGAATAAATCAGTGAAAACAGGTCAAGAAGACCAAAGTCACTGTAGAGCAGACAGTAAAGTGGTGATAAGCAAGATGAGCCTGGAGAGGTAGCCCAACTTCATGAAGGACCTTATGTTGTCACAGAAAGTATTTTGTCTTTCTCCCAAGAGACACAGAAGACGGTGAAGAGTGCCTCCTGGTCAGGATGGGGAATTTGAAGAGATCAAACTCTCTGCAGAATAGAAAGTAGATTAGAGAGAGATCAGAATTCCTTCAGAGAACTGCAGTGGACTGCTGCAATCATTTGGGAGAGAGATTATGGGTGGATAGCAAGGCCAGTCTTTGGAAATAGCACTGGTCTTTTTCCAGGCTGCTCTCACTTTCCTCATCTTTGCTCTGCCCCACTCTGCCCTGGAACAGACCTTCTGTCTACAATTCTCCATCCCAACATCCTGTGGTAGCCAGTTCCTGGCTGGGTTCACCCATGGGAATCAAGGCAGGAGACTTGACAGTGGGAGGAAGGGAGCAGCAAGATATTCTTTTATTTTTTTTTAATTTTTTAATAATCATATAATGTATTATTAGCCCCAGGGGTACGGGTCTGTGAATCGCCAGGTTTACACACTTCACAGCACTCACCATAGCACATACCCTCCCCAATAGCAAGATATTTCTGCCACATCTCCTGCCTATGGTTTTAATGCAGTGTCTGTGTTTCTTTGTTGATTTCTGCTCTCACTTTTCTCAGCTCCTCTTTCCACAGGGGGGAAAAACAAAACAAAACAAAAACACCTAAGTTTATCATTCACTTGGGTCCAGCTTGCACAGGGTGTCCTCAGCTTTTAGTGTCCCCCAATCCCTCCTGCCTTATAAGGGTGGTAGCTGCTTCTTGCAATTGTCAATCTCTGGGTGGCTAGCCCCTTGTTTGGTTTGTCACCATCACTTGATCAATTACTCCTATTTTATTGCCTATTTTGGAAAAAACAAAAACAAACAGAAACCTGTTTTACTGGACAACCACTAACAGATACAATCCTATATATTCTGCCACATGGATATATTTGTCTATAAAATCAATTACAGAAATGGCTATTATATATTTTTAGTGTAGCACAATTTCCCCTAGAAATAAAAAAACTACTTTTTAAAAAATATAAAAAACTACTTTTAAAATGATGCTTAGATTGCAAGCTTCTTAGAAACAAGGTTTGCATCCCTCTTATTTTCCACACACCAGGTCCCAGTTTGCATTGGTTAAAGACCCAAGCCCTGACAGAGATACATGGCATTGTGCATATGGATACTTGGCAGTGAGGATTCTCGTTGTTGACTTTCCTTTGCTGTCATCTCTCTGAACAAAATGGACCACATCATCTTTTTATTTTTTTCTATTTTCCATTAAAAATGATAGATCTTATTACATCATATTTCTTTTGCAAATGAGCTATTATAATAGCAGTTATCACAGCATATCACTGGTGTGGCCCAGATGCTCTTGCTTTTATTGCACTATCCCATTGCCTCGGGGTAATCTGAAACCTCAAATGCGTTCTCATATGTAAAACTCATTCTTTACAGTTCAGTATTTTGAGGCATATATCCTTAGTGTTAGTTTTATTTTCTTTTATTTATGCATCCACAGTGACCATTTCATAATCAGCTTTCGATGTTCTAATATAATCCTCAAGAAGCACATCCAAGGGCACACAAAATGAACTCCGTGTCTTTCAGAGCAGGAGAGGAATTTAGCACTTTGGCAGGAGTTTGGGGCTGAGTGGGAGCCATGAGTGATGATTCTAGCTCCTGCCTTTGCATGCATTAACTGCTGGTCGCCTCTGAATAATTGGCTAAGAATATTGGTTAACACGTCAAGTGAAAATGTATGTGGCAGTGCCTGTCTCCATCATCCCAGGAGAACATCTGTCCACTTCGCAAATCCACGAAACAATTTGGCTCTCGTCTGCATGACTGGCAGCCTGTCCCAGGGAGGCCCTTTGCTACAAAGCAGAGAAGGGGGAAGTTTGGGCTTGAGTTGTGTTGGCAGGTTTTATTGAAGCACTTTGGAGAGTAATTTTACAAAATTTGCCCGCTGGTGATATTAGCCCTTTATTTTTGTGAAAGTCAGAGGGAAAAAACAACAACAACAACAACAACAACAACAACAAACCAACCCACAACTCTTCCTGTGCATAGAAATCGCCTTAGGAAGTAATTCTTTGGTTCTATTAAGGTTATTCCATAAATGTGTATTAAGCCCCTCCAAGGTGAAGGCATGGCCAATGTTCTAGAGGAATTTGGTTTTGCAAGAGACCAAAACAGTAAAATAGACAAATAAATAAAAATAAATAAAATTAAAAAAAAACATGCTTTTACAGTAAAGCATATGGAGTATTTTGAGGGAGGAAGTCATTGGATCCACATGGACAGAAAAGAAAGCTACAGGGAAATCCAACAAGTTAAAAAATACTGTAGCACAATTTGATTAAGAGGAACTAGAATAAAGGAGAAGTAATTTTACCTGATTTGAGATAATGATAAAACTTAGACTTTGTAGCCTAAAGAGCCCCGTCTTTTGTTTTGTTTTGTATATTCCAAGCTATACATGGGCATGCTATAATAATATTCATGAGGCTATTGGCTCCTCTTGGAGCTACACATGAAGCCAAAAAATTCTATTTTTTGTAGCTTCCTTCATTGCTGGAGCTGGCATGAAGAATTTTAGCTAATTCACTGCTGAGATCACTCACCTGTATTTTCTACTAACACTGAGCTCCTTTTGTATTCCACATTTTCCTGCCTATTTTCCCCCTTTGCTAGTAGTCTATTCTAAAGTTTGAAGTCCCTATATAACTCTCAGAAAGGAGGAAGGCACTGGTCGCCAACTAGATTTTCATAAGCCTTGCCTGAAATTTTAATCTTCAACCCATATTTCTGTGGTTTTCAAGACCTGGCTTTCTGATATCCAAGCTTTCCAAAGGTGACTTGGTCTATGCAACACAGAACTTACATTTCCCTTGGTGACATGAATTACCTGTTGGAACTTTCAACTTATTAAGGATCTGGCCTTTTCTCTTTATGGGGATAAATTTCAAGTCTCAGGGTAGGTAAGTAGTGGGTTATACCACCACAATGTAAGACTTGGAAGTCAGATCATTCCCGAGGGGCTGCTATTCTAATTATGTTAAAAGTCTTATAGGCTTTATAAGGAAAATATTTTCCACCTACTTCTCCCATTGAAGAAAAGAATTTGATAATGATTTTGAATGGACTTAAAGGCATACAAACTTTGATCTGGATGTTTTAAAAATTATTTTAGGCTCATAAGATTGGTTTGTGAGTGCATTAATTTATAAATGTAATTGATTGTCCAATTTTAATATTTGTGTCTTTTTTATCAGTGTTGCTATATAACACAATCCAATATACAGCTCTAGCTGCATGTGACATCGTCATTCCTACCAAGCTCCTTTTGCAAACATCCCTCTTAAATTACTGGGAATGCATTTTTCTCTCACTCTTTCTGCATCCTTGTACATTCACTGGTGGCCTGCTTATAAAATGTGTTCCTCCTTCACCACTTTCCCAGAATTGCTGCTTCTGAAGGATGAAATATTGTTACAATCCCAGACATTCCCATCATTCTTGACCTCTCTCCAGCTTCCAGCACTTGTACTCTTCCTTCCCTTCGTAAACTCACTCCTCCTCGAATCCTCATTTTTGGGCCCCTTTACTATAGGTCCTTCCTTAGACTCTATTTGAACCCTCTCTTCTTATCTTCTTCTAAACTCTCCTCCTCTGGATTCTCATCCTCATGTGTTCTTTGATATGATTTGCATTGACAGCTCCACATTGGCTCCTCTGCCAAGCAACTATTCCTCATTTCTAGCTGGTTGCTGATCATGTCTTCCTAAAACATCCTGCCGTGTCTTTAATTTCACATATCAAAAACTGAACTCATCCTTCCTGCAACCAGAATAGCTCATCTGCCTGACCTCCTTTTTGGTGAATATTATCATCTTTCTGTCACCAGGGCTTGAATCTTGGGAACCTTCAATATCCCTTCCTGTTCTCTTGGTCCAACCAGGTCACTGGGACTGAAGCTGTAAGGATGTTGTCATCTCTATGGAATGTGTTATCCCTTCTGCCTCAGCCCAAGTTCCAGCACTTACCACCTCTCTTGTGCATTATTCCAACAGCCTTTGAACAACAATCCTTTTTCTATAAACTCCTCATTCTGCATCTCACCTAATGCTGACAGGTTAATTAAAGGAAGCTCAACACATTACAATGACTTCTCATCACTCTCTAAGTCCTATCTTAAGGGCTTCTACCTTTGTGCTCAACTGGTCTACTCACTGAACCACAAAAATGCACTTTACCCCATGCGATTCTTTTTTTAATTTATTTTTATTTTTATATAAACATATAATGTAACCCCACCACCCTCTCCCAACACCCCTCTCCCCCCAACCCCCCTCAGTTTGTCTTATGACATTAAGAGTCTCTTTTGGTTTGTCTCCCTCCCGATCCCATCTTGTTTCATTTATTCTTTTCCTACCCCCTTAACCCCCACCCCCCGTTGCATCTCCACTTCCTCATACCAGCAAGATCATATGATAGTTGTCTTTCTCCGGTTGACTTATTTCGCTAACTAAAGGGTATTATGCTTAGCGAAATAAGTCAGTCGGAGAAAGACAACTATCATATGATTGCCCCATGCGATTCTTATTCATGCTCTTCTTCATACTTAGTAAGCCACGACCCTTATCCTGCCTGTCAGAGATTACCCACCCTTCATGGACCAACTCAATGTTACCTTGAAGGCTTTTAAAGAATTAATTTATTTGAGAGGAGAGAGAGTGGTGGTGAAGCAGAGGGAGGGAAAGACAAGCAGAGCAGACTCTGTGCTGAGTGGAGAGTGCAACCTGGAGCTCGAGCCCAGTACCCTGAAATCATAACCTGAGCTGAAATCAAGAGTCAGAGGCTCAACCAGCTGAGCCACCCAGGTGTCCCATCCTTGAAGCCTTTTAAATGTCAACAGTCTAATAGTGCCATGGTACTCAAAATACTTCCATTATTATCCTAGTACATTTTGCAGTTACTTGTGTAATTAACTTATTGACCCAACAGAATCTTGTATTCCTCAAGTTTGAAATATCACCCTGTTCACATCCATATGACTGGCAGTATCTGCACATACCCAATCTGTGAGTTCAATGAGGGAGAAAAGTTCTTGATACAAATAAGACCAACCACTACTGTTATGATAATACTATTTTTAAATTTTAAGTTTAGTTAGATAATAATTCTAATATTTTTAAAAGCTATTGACTAATTTTTGAGCTTAAATATAGGATGTGATAATTTCATGTGACACAGAGGAACTGTCTTAGAATATGAATAATTTAACTTAGCCTTTTAATTTTGTCTCATTTTTCTGGCTAAGTAAACTGAATGTTATTAGATGTTCATGCACAAGAAATAAATGAGGATAAATAGGTAGGATAACATAGATAACACTATAAACAGGATTTATAAAATAAACAAGATTTTTGTGTTCTTCAGAGGAAAATTACAGATCTCATTTAATGTAATCCCTCACACAGGAGTGTGAAAGTAACTAAAAGTTAAGCCATCTCTTAGAGCTGATATTTTCACGGCAAAAACCATTTCAGGAGACAACCATTCTTATTTCAAAAGTAAAATAAAAAACTATTATCTCATTGATGAATGCTTACTATTTATACTTTGTATTTTCTGCCTCTTGTATTAGATTGGCTTGGTGTAATAACATTTATTCAGGGTTACCTTCTTGTTCTTTTGCCTTGACCGTAAAGCCAGTTTAAGAGATTTGCTGACAGGGCACCTGGGTGGCTCAGTAGGTTAAGCACTCGTTTTCAGCTCAGGTCATGATCTCAGGGTACCTGCTCAGGGTCTGCTTTTCCCTTTCACCTTGCCCCTCCCCACTCGTGCTTGCTGGCTCTCTCTATCAAATAAATAAGTAAAAATCTTAAGAAAAAAGAGAGAGAGAGAGAGATTCACTAATTGGTGCTTTCCTACCATGAGGAAGATAGCTCTTGGCAATTTCCTTGTGCTCTTTTCCCATGCTTGTAGCCCATTCCTCTGACAATTCTCAAATCAGCCTGTGAAGCCTCCTGGGTTCTGCCTTGCGTTGTGGGTGGCAAAATCCTATGACTTGGTATAAGCATTCCAACAGACACCTCTCTGCTTTACTTCCTTATTGGAAATCCTCAATACTTCATAGCATCTGCTTGTCTTGCTTTGTTGAGGATGAGACTGGCTACTTTAGATTAAATTAAGTAATCCATAGGAAGCATGTAGAACAGGTCAGAGTCAAAATGTGCTATGCGGTGCTTATATTTAACATTCTTTTCTTCTTCTGCCTCCTTGAATTCAGGGTGCAGCTGTTATCTCTGGCATCTGACCCCAACTCCCTCTGGTTAGTTTGATGTTGGACTGTCTCTTACCTTTTGCAGCTCTGAACTGCCCTGGGAGTTAAAGCTCCTGGAAAACCAGCTTCGGCGTGGGATGCTGGCCTTTCACCCTAACCCATTATATTCTCCTTCCCATTCTTCATGGAGGGATGGGAGGATTCAGATGACTTGGAGTTCAGCTGCTTCATAAATCACACTGCATTTCAGCTTATTCAATACTTGCAGGAATAATTGTAGAGACAGAGGGAAGGGCATTTATATTACTTAGGTAGCTTAGAAGGATCTGTGATGTTGGTGGTTGCCCTGTATTCAGAGAGAGTCAGCTCTGCTAGTGTACATCTGCCAGATCTGGACAAAAGATGGCTGTCATCCCCATCCAGATGAGAGAACATCAATATCAACAATAAGTGCAAATTTGGAGTTATCCAAAGCCAAGGCATTCTGTCTTTTCAGCCAAGTTTGAGAGAGTAGGGGCATCTGCTATGCCAAACATGTGGGACACACAAACATTTTCCATGAGTCCTATCTCCAACCTGCTGCAATCTGCCCCAAGCCTGAACTTTAGACCAAAGCTGTGCAGGAGTGTTCTCCACAGGCTCCCCTGATGCTTCCTGGCATCAGCATTGCAAATCCAAACATGGAGAACAGAGCAGCAGGCACAGTGTTCAGATGTCTGTTCTGGGTTCCACCAGGCTTGCAGGGAACATCTGACTCTCAAATCCTGACTCTGCACTTAAACCTTCAGAAAACTTCTCCATGCTTCAGTTTCCTCATCTGAAAAACAGCTACTTTTTAACATTATTGTGAAGAGTAAATCGGGTAGTTTATTTAACATCCCTAAGACAATTCCTGGCACATGGTGAGAGCTTCCTAAATTGGAGTCACTGCTAATTGTTTTCTATTCTGTGAAGGGTCTACAGCAATCATACTTGATGCAATTCAGAGCTGTGTTATTCAGACAAAACAGATGGGAGAGAAAGGAATCGATGAGTGTTTTGGGGGACTGTACTCTCCCAATGCTTATTGCTTTCTCCAATTTATTCCTCAGCCCTTAGTACTCTATTTGAAACATCTCTCAGGAAATTACCTGAAATTCATTTGTAGTAATATGAAAAGATTACTAAAAACTCAGAGTAAAGCCTCCTGCAGAAGGATTATTTCCTTTTTTGGACAATGAATATGAACTTCCGTTAAAGCGAAAAAAAATTCTGAAAGAAATTTCATTTAATCATGCATTCATCCATTCATCAAATCTTTCTTAACATCAGCCACAGCAAAGCACCCTATTAGGTCCTTGGGGATACAGAGAAGACTAAGACAGAGTCTTTTAAAGCCTGGTGGAGAATTTGTGTCTATAAATGCCTACATTCTGATATGACCACTACAATGATGTATGCATAAAAAACTTCAAAAGAATAGAGGAAGGAGGGTCTTCCTCTATTTCCAATGAAGGAAAGGAATTGAGCTAAAGGTAATAATTTGTATGTTTTAAAGAATATGAAATCAAGTCACCTGGGCAGTCAACTGTTTCTGTTGAGTAAAGGTTGCCTTTGGATATCTAATAGGTGGCAGGAGCATCCATACACTTATGCAGTCAGTCAGTTAGTGATGGCTCTAGAATTTCTCTAATTTCTCTGTCAAGGGGGTTTGAGGCATGACATCATGTTGGGAAAGTGGGTTGGGGCTTAATCTGGAATCTTCATTTACCTAGCAATCGTACATTTTATTTAGATAGTACATTCATCTGGGGCCACTTTGTGGTGTTGTTGGAGGTGCCACAATTCTGAGTTTATGATTCCTTTGCATATGTCCCTTTCATCATGCAGATTGGGCATTAGCAAGTGAAAACCAGACATTCCAGCTTCAAGCAGCAAGTTAGATAGAGAAGCTGAGCAAACAGCTTCCAGCTGGCTGATTTTTGTTTCTCAGTAATTAATAATTATATTTTATATGATTTTACTTAAAGCTAATTATATTCCATGTGCTTTTTTCTTAAAGACTACTAATTATACTGGCTATTGAGATAGAAAGTTTGTAATAAAATGCTATGTAACTTAATAAATACAATTTCATATGTGGCGTCATTGTTTCTTGCTAACATAATTGTAACACTGGTATCCTGCCTTCCATTTTACATAGTGGGAGATGGAGGATCTGAGCAAATAACTTTTGTATCCAGAGATTGCAGCTGAGGAATTTGAAAACAGGTTTCAAACCTAAGTTTTCTGGCTCCAAATTTTCTATCCTTTCTCGTAAAATGATTGAATTACATTTTATCAAGGAACAGAACTCCAACACTCAAGAGTTATTAGACATTATGGAGTCTAACCTATTAATTTTACATATGAGGAAACAGAGTTTGGGTGACCAATGTCATAAAACTGCTTGGTATGGGAGGCGAAATGAGAACTCATAGCTCCTGTCTCCATTATTACGAGCTACCCAGGTCTTTCTGGCCACGAAATTGAAAAACAATGAAGACAGATTTCCCTTCCCATGCTTTTTATTCCACTTGATTTCCTCTCTGTTTGAGTGAGCAACAGCTTAAGTAAGAGGAAATTCTGGAGCCAATTCAAGTCTGCTATTAATTATTTCTCCAAATTCATAAGAAAATTGAGATTAGGAGATATGAAAGATGGTTTTCTTTTTGTTTAAATCACAAACACTCCCATTTAATCATCTGCATTTAAAAGGGGGGAATTTAGAGTATAAACTACAACTGGAAACCTGTGGCCCAGGAGAGATTAGCCTATTTATTTAAGATATCGGTGCATATTCAGAGTTACAAAACTGAGTTCTAAGGAGGCCTAGTATCCTGCAGCTGGGAGGAGAAGGGCAAAAGGTGAATTGTATTTTTTAAGCCTGTCACTTTGAAAACTCCCTGCCTCAAAATGCATTTCCAGGATTGTCGACTTCACAGCAGCAGTGAAGCGGGAGAAGCAAAGGCATCTTTGGAAGTAGCTACACATAGCAGTACTTAATCTCTCCCCAGGCTTGTGAGAACTTGCTTATGTGGCAGGTTTTTCCAAGCATGCTCTGCTCTGTGGACAATGGAATTGGCAATCTGGAGACTGTAGCTTCATAATAGAGAGGCTTTGGGGAGAGACGCTTCCTTTTAAAGGGATCTGAATGGATAAGTATTAAATGACTTCCCTGCGAAAAAGTTCAAATAGTTATTAAATATATTCAAGTTCCATTCGATTTCCTTCTTTGAACACTTGAACCCTTTTTCATTGGGTATTATGCTGCAATTTTATGGTAGGTTAAATGATGCCACCGTGCGTATTGAAGTTATTCTTAAAATGGTTATTATGGCATTTCTTGTATAGCATTGAATAGTTGGTCAATGAATGACATCTCTATTTTCCAACCATTTTTTGAAATAGCATGTGGGACATAACCAGGAAGGCTGTCACGGCTATCTTGTATTCTGGTTACAATTGCATCACAATTGAACTTTGTTATGATTATAGTCAAAGCTCTTAACTTCAAAAATGTATTACAGAAAGCCGACAAGACCAATACATCTGCAAGGAGTAGAAACACATGTGTAGAAATTAGAAAAGGAGTGGGGGGCTTGTTTTGTAAGAAGACGAGAGAAAGTCACTTAAACTTAGGTTCATCAGGACCATGTGGAGATAGATTCACTTGAGATGTAAAGATCAGGACATAAGACAACCTATGAGTTCAGTTGCTTATGGTTATTCAGATATGCCCAAGTACCATGGCTGGAAACATAAGGATATCCTTTATTATACATATCAAGGAAACTAAAGATACATCAGTTATAGACTGAATCAAAACTTAAAATCACCAGAGGGTTCTTTTCTGCTTCCACTTGACTATCTTCAGTACATAGGCTGTGGTCCTTCTCTCTATCAGATGATGGTTACAAGATGGCCACTACTGTTCTAGACATGATATCCTTACCTAACACCTCCCAAGGGCGAGAAGAGCCATTTCTTTTTGTATGCCTCTTTTTGATCGGAATAAAATCTTTTGAAGAAGTTCGTCACATAATTTATTTTGAGGGTCATTATTGGGCCACAGACCCACTTTCTAGATAGAGAGAAGGCTGAAGAAGTGAATACCTTGCACCATCAGCCTCAGGAGTAAGCAACTGCTCTTCCAGAATGGGAAAATAGAAGGGAGATATACTTCAGAAATCAACTGGCAACGTCTTCCATTGCTCCTCTCTCTTTCAGAGGTCACCTCGCGGTGGTCTGTAGCTCTATTTCCGTGAACTTTTTGAGCACTTTATTGTGCTTATTGTGCACATGGCTATAAACAGATAGTCTCTACCCTAGACTCTTCAGGAATGACCCATTCTTACATAACATTTTTTTTTCCTCAGTGTTCAACTTCAAATTTCTGAAATTCTTGGTAGAAGAATCTTAATGACTCAACTTCACTTGGCTAAGATCAAGCTAGCGGACAAATGATAAGTGAATGCCTTGATTAGGCCAAATTGGTTGAAGAGGGACAGAGAGTGGAGTCACATGACCAATTCGGGTTTAATGGAGTCACAGATGATGATGCTGTATATGTCAAGAGCTTCCTTAATATACACTCCCAAGGTGCACAGACCCACTCCCTCTTTTTTATATGCTGGTGGGTTTTTAGCATACTACGCTGGTTCTCAACTACTTCCTATATTTATTAATATTAGCATCAGTCAGTCAAAAAAACTCTTTATCCTCCTTAAAAATAACATTTTTGTTATGCATAAATATCTTTATAAATATAAATATAAAGGACAGGATTAATAATGGATGAGTATACTTTGAAAAGTTAAAAACAAGAAACTGCTATGATTATAAATTATTCTAATTGCATAATTACAGTAACTAATTCAATTATCAGATATTTTCTAGACTATAGGCTTAAATATATCCCTTAATATATGGCATAATAATATACAATGTACAAGATCTGTTACTTCTGCATCTTTTAGAATATAGACTTTTGTTCTTAATGAGGAGGCATCAGTACCTACTATATTTATTTGCAGATCTCCAGAATTCAATCTAGACTGCATCAGTAATATAATTAAAAAGTGGTCACAATAATGGACTCATTATATTGTATACTTAAAAGTTAGAGTTGTACTTTAAGATATTAGGAAAAAGTGATTCAATAACTTCGAAATGTATTAATCCCTTCCCTGTTTGAAGAATTCTCCTCTGATTTATTGTTAAATGTAAACAGCTTCACTCTGCTATAAATGTTATCATCAACACCTCACTCTTGAGGAAACCATGACCCCCATAAAAGGTGTTTCTAGAGAACACAAGTAGGGTGAATGTCAAAGTAAAATTATGGAGTTTATTAAGAGCTGTTTTAAAATGAAATCATCAAGCACCTCAAGATCTAGAACTGTGTTCTAGCCATCTTAAATCACAGAACCTAGCACAGTATATGCAATACACATTATTGAATGGAACTGAAAGTAGTCCATGATTTATACATTAAATCCTTCTGGCAAGACCTAGTGCTAGGCTATATTTGTGCTACAAAGGATAAGATAATATTTCTATTCTTAATGGCCTTTCCACTTGGGCAAAGGGATGCATTATGGATGAATGGAAATATGACCACAATCAAGGTGGTCTGTAAAAAGAAATTTGTGTGCACAAAATAAGTATGAAAATTTCAGAAAATTTATTTCTTGTTCTCTGAAGAACTCAGAGAAGTATAAAAATAGAGTTTGTCTCTTTTCTAGGAAAAAAAGAAAGAAAGAAAGAAAGATATAGTAGGACATTCTAGGAGAAAAGAGTTACACAAAGACACATGAGAAAGAAAAATAGGAAAAGTTGGCACCTTATTTCTGAACTTCTCTCATTCATCCCCTCCTACTTCTGTCCTTCTATCCATCCACCTACTTGTTATTATTTGTTTTATTTATAGCTAACTATGACCTATCTATCCTTTCATTTTCTTAGGCCCCTGACTATTTGGGTTTGCCGTGACTATAAAATACCTTGTCATCAGAAAAATGTGCATAATTGTATATAAGAGACTTGCATTGCTCTAGAATCAAGAACAATTCTGAATCATACTCATGCATCCACTGAGACTTATTCTCCTCAGTTGGAATAACTTGGGTAGAGTAGCATTTTTATTGGAATCATTAGTTCCAATAGCTCTGAGCCTCTTACTTTAAAAAAAAAAAAAAGATTTTATTTATTTATTTGACAGCAAGTAGGCAGAGAGGCAGGCAGAGAGAGAGGTGGAGCAGGCTCCTGCTGAGCAGAGAGCCGGATGCAGAGCTTGATCCCAGGACCCAGGCACCCCTCTGAGCCTCTTACTTTTAAAAGCAAAAGAGAGGGGGCGCCTGGGCGGCTAAGTGGGTTCAAGCCTCTGCCTTCAGCTCAGGTCATGATCCCAGAGTCCTGGGATGAAGCTCCGCATAGGGCTCTCTGCTCAGCAGGAGCCTGCTCCCACCTCTCTCTCTCTCTCTGCCTGCTTGATTCTCTGCCTACTTGTGATCTCTGTCTGTCAAATAAATAAATAAAATATTTAAAAAAAAAAGCAAAAAAGAGTAAGTGATCAAGAGATAATAGGATCCAATCTAGTGTAATCTATTAGAAACCTCATGTTTTTAACCTTAGTTTTTTAAAGAAACTTAAAAAGATGTGATACATATCACAAACATCTATTTATTGCTACATAAAAGTCATACTGTGATTTGTCATCTGAAAGTACCAGGCTTATCTCATGGCTTTACATAGCATCTTCACATTAACGAGTATCACATGCTATGGATGTGAGACCTAAGTTGAGAACTACAACTGGGCCTTGAACAACATGGGTTTGAACTGTGTAGGTTCACTCATATGCAAATTTTTTAGAGTATAAATACAGTATAGTACAATAAACATATTTTCTCTTATGATTTTCTTAACTTTTTATTTTCTTTAGCTTACTTTTTTAAGAACACAGTATACAATACCTATAATATACAAAATATGTGTTACTTGACTGTTTATGTTATGGGTTCTGGTCAACAGAAAGCTATTAGTACTTAAGTTTTTGGGCAATCAAAAGTTATAAGCAGGGGCACCTGGGTGGCTCAGTGGGTTAAGCCACAGCCTTCGGCTCAGGTCATGATCTCAGGGTCCTGGGATCGAGCCCCACATCCGGCTCTCTGCAGGGAGCTTGCTTCCTCCTCTCTCTCTGTCTGCCTCTCTGCCTACTTGTGATCTCTGTCTGTCAAATGAATAAATAAAATCTTTAAAAAAAAGTTATAAGCAGATCTTTAACTACATGGGGAAGTGGGTTTAGTGTCTCTAACTTTCATGTTCAAGGGTCAACTGCGCTTGATAAGGTGTAGCTTCGGATGATACTGAAGTTCTCCTTAGCCTGACTGACAGACTTGTACTATTTGAGCCTGCTCCAGTTACATCTTTTGCCCATGTCTACCCAGCACTGAAATATCTAACTACAGCCTCAAAGAACTCTATGCATTCTCTTCTCCATGCCTTTTTTCCATGCTGTACCCACTGCTGAATTCCTTGTTTCCCTCCCTGTGTCACCTTCTATTCATTCTTTCAGATTAATTTCAGTGTTTCTTTTTCTGGAAGACTTTCAGCAACCTCTATGTTTACCCCTGCTGTTAATTTTACCCAGTGGACATTAACCATCTCTTTATGAGTCTATTTCTTCTGCTAGCTCGGTAATCCATCTGCATGTCTCCCATATGTCCCAGAATAGTATCTGGAATGTAATGGATGCTCAGTAAATGTTGGTCAAAGTAAACTTAATTGAACATAGCAGAACTCACCTGAAAATTTCCAAAGACAATGTCAACAAAAGAGAAGTAATGTTTTTAAAATTGTATTCTGGAATTTTGGTACACGAGTGTGCATAGAGGCCAGACAAACTAATTAAAAAATTACTGCAATTAACTATTGTTTAGGAATGGGTCAATATGGGCCGACACTAAGGTAGAAATAGGGGAATGAAATGGAAGAGCAGCTGTATGAGCCACGCTTTGTTAAAGGACAGGGAGGCAAGAAGAAGGTCAAAGATGTCCTTCAAGTTTCCAGACCGAACAATAGGGAAAGAGAAGGGGTCTTCAGTTTTGTTCAAAAGATCTACTTGACTTGCCACTTTGGAGTGATGAGTAATTAATGGGCAGATAGCATGTCAAAGGGGAAAGTCATGCTCAGAGGGCGTTTGCAAAATAACCAACCAGGTGGCATCAACCCTAGTGGGAAAAATGAAGGCCACTGGCTAAAACCAATAGTCTTCTGTCAGGGAGAACCAACTTGAAGATGAACCTATAGTGATGGTAGGAGAAAAAACAGGTGTCCTCTTGGATCAAGTCCCATTAGGCAATGTAGCACAACCATTAACAACCAGTGAAAATGTGTCTAAGACAGCTTGGGGGTGGAACCTATAGAAGTTTCTTGTCACACCCACACTTCCAAGGCACAGCTTGGCAACAAGTATCATTTCTAAGTACAAAGGTCCTAGTAATACCACTTTTTTATGTTATAACATCTGTAAAATCTAAGCATTAACTTCTCTTTGTTTCAATGCCAAAATTTTTGAAGACCAACTTAGTTGTATAGTCATTATTATTACCTGTGTTCTCTTTCCATGCCATGATGGCCAGGCCACTTCAGTTAACAAGAAGCTCATCTAACTAGACATTTAAATTGAACCAGTTTAACCCAGATATAATTTAATAGATAGATAGATATAGATAGATAGATAGATAGATAGATTTTTTTTTTTAATGGCCAGTATCTTTCTTAGCTGGAAACTAAATTGGCTGAGGTAAAGAACTAGCTGTCTCCCATGAGTTCATTCTGAATGGCAGCTCTTACCTATTATGTGTTAGGACATCAGGCTCTGCTAACAATCTCCTAAGGGCCCCTCTTTTATCTGTTTCCTGATCATGTCTTCTTCCCTCCTAGACTTATTAACAACAATCTCAACTAGGGTTTTTCTTTAGCAAGTTTGTGCCAGTGCTGGCCTAGACCTGAAGCTCTAAATATGACAGAATGACAGAAAAACAACCATAAGTGCTCTTTGGAGAGACTTATATTTGTTGGTTAATTCATTCATTTGTTCATTCATACATTCATTCTTTTTTTTTTTTTTTTTTTTTTTTTTTTTACTTGATAGACATAGATCGCAAGTAGGCAGAGAAGCAGGCAGAGAGAGAGGAGGAAGCAGGCTCCCGCCAAGCAGAGAACCCGATGCGGGTCTCGATCCCAGGACCCTGAGATCATGACCTGAGCCGAAGGCAGAGGCTCAACCCATTGAGCTACCCAGGTGCCCCCATACAGTCATTGTTTAACTCATGGCATCTCCTTGAAGGATTGTCAAGGGAGAATAAGAGAATAAGAGATGTATACAAAGATGGCAGGAATAAAGGAATCAAAGTGGTACTCAAGGACTAATTTGTCAGAGATGACCTGATCAATATCACCTGGGATACTTTTAAAAAAATTAGATTCCTGGGTAAATCCCTTTCAACTGACTAAGAATCACTAGAATAAACCCCACAAATCTTCATTCATAGCAACTGCTCTAACCACAATTTAAAATGTGTGAAGAACTGCAATAGAAAAGACATGTTTATTTTGAATATTCCTTTGGAAGACTCTAGTAGTTTAGAGATGAAGGACAAATTAAAAAAAAAAAAAACTGACTTCATAGACATATAGAGCAGGAATGGATTCTCTTATTTTACATATGAGGTGAGGTGATTTGTTTAATGTCATAGAACTCTTATGACTTCTCATAGTTTGTTTTCAAACAAGAATGATATCATGCTTGGGAAATTATTTTATTACTTTTCTAGAGAAGACCTGCCAAATACAAAGGGCATGTTTAATTGTTGATACACCCTTTTCATTTAGGTACTAATTTTAATTTTTCTTAAATCTGCCTAAAGATAGCATAAATTTATATATTGAAATATTTTGGAATCTGTAGCAAACACATAGGTTTCATTTGGCACAAGAAAAGCATGAGATACAGTGATTTCATACTCTTCTTTTAGTCATTGTACAAGAGGACATCATTCTGGTGTTACTACTTTAGTTGAATATAGCTTAAACTTGGTGCCTTATTTAGAACAAACAAACAAAAAAAACCAATGTTGAATGGGCACCATTCTAGATCCTGGGGATGCAGTCATGATTGCCCTATAGTCCGGCTTCTGGAGACAGATGAAGAGGTAAATAAAATGCAATTAGTAAATAACATAATGGGAGAATACCATGGGAACTCTTAAATGATATATGGTTAGCCATGGAAGTCTTCTTGAAGAATGTGATGGCTTAGCTGAGTCTTGAAAAACAAATAGATATTAGCCAGGAGAAATAGGTGTATGTGTGGGGTGTGGAGGGTAAAGGGTGTGTGTGTGTGTGTCTGATGTAGAGGAAGTGGTCAATAGAAATAAGAAGTGGAACATTTCCTCTGTATTCCATCTCTGTCTGATCCAAATTCTAAGCTAGGCACCAAAACCAAAACAACCACAAAACATGAGGTTGCCTGGGCCCCAGACACCATCATCTTGAAATTTATCCCATTGGTGAGGCCTTCTGCTCTCTCTCCCACCCAATCCTCTAAACCTGCCTACACTGCCAGTACCTGTGTGTTTCGTGGATGATTGACTGCTTCATTTCAGAGTCCTCTCTGGCTCCTTGTCTAGTTCTGCTTTCTATTTTATTCCTGGGTCCTGCCCACAGTCATATCTACTTTTTACCTTCTGAATTCTGCCTCATCCTGGTTGTTTATATCCCCAGATCCTATCCTGTTGTGAAATATGAAGTGGCACCATTCAATTATGGCTCTTTTTGAGTTAGCAATGAAAGTAAAGGATATTTTTCCCCCTCAGGCATCTTGTTGGATGAGTTCACTCATATTTGTTCTACTTCAGGCCAGTCTGTACCAGGCTTCATCTGATTACTTCATTCTGCAAGTGAGCCAAATACATAATTGAGTAGGTGTAACCACTGAGTTGCTAAGACTCTAGGGATTGTCATGTCTTTGTTGGGGAAAATGAGAAAAATGCACTATTGAAATATAATGCACAAGATTAACAACACATACAATGGTCCTTCCAACCTGCTTTTCCTCTCAGAAACAAAATCAAGCCCATCCAGATGGTTACCTTAGCTTCTTAAATGGAGTTGGATATAAAGAAAAACATAGAAAAATATGTTAATTTCTTATTGGAAGTGTCAATCCATCAATCTATCAGGCCAAATGCCCTGACTCTACCATGCAGCCATTGCCCCAAAATAAAAATACCACTATGCTCAAATAGAAGCTGAGAACCCATCCTCCCCTATTTTGGTAAGCACATCCTCTCCACTCCTACTCTCTGACTCTGGATCTTGGATGGACTGAACCTACCCTTATTTGGCTAGTTCATGGATGAATACGTGATGCAATCTGGGCTAATGAAAGTTAGATCTAGGGCTTTCATTTGAATTTGTAAGAAAGAACCAATTTGTTACAAACTTGGATTTGAGATTCAGTGTGTTTCTGAAAACTATTCTACCTAAGAATGAATGGGCCAACAAAAAGAAAAACAGAAAAGAGAGATGGGAAATAGGGAGCCCTGGTAATATCTTCGAGCCTGTGGATCTGGCCATGCTTTGCAGTCAAAGCTATCTTTGATTCCTTAGGCATGTGACAAACTGTTTTATGCTTCTTTTTTTTTTTTTTGAGCCAGTTTGATTTAGATCTTTTGAAAAAAGTGAACGTAAAAGAGTTTTGCTTAATGCTTGAGAAACCTACTCAATCCTCTCTTTACCATGGTAAGATCTCTTACCTAGGTCTTAATATCCACTCCTTGGGATATATTGTGATATATTTATATACTGTGTTAGAGAACCCTATATAGTTCATTTTAAAGGAGGGCTACATTTCATAAGCCTTCTCCAGCAACTTGTGATTTAAGGACTATGCACATCCACCTACTTTTATACACAGCAACATACATGCAGAACTTGAATAAGATAGACTCTCAACTATAATAGATTAATTTTGTGAACCTCAACACTCAAGATTGGGTTTCAATTTCTGACTTGATGAAAATCACTACTACTTAACTCTGTCCTTTTTTGTTGGTTTTATTTTCAGAAGGTCAGGGCTCTGATCTGAGGCTTTTTCTCTAAGCCTCTTTGATGGAGATGGATTTATTAAAGGGGGGAAGGATAGTTGCATCTTGAGCAATACTAAAACCAAGTCATCAGAATCAAGAACTATGGGTCAAGACTGATTTTCCAGACCAGGAAAATAAAAGCAGAATTCAATTTGTGTTAACATTAAGGGACTCAGGAGCTCATTGAAATTGATAACTAATGAGTAATATAACTCTCATTTATGGGGAACTTTCTCTGGGCCATTTATACATACTATTTATAATCCCCACAGTATCACTACAGGGAGTTATTATTAAACCCATTTTGCATATGTCAGCTAACTTTTGCTATATATGAAAACATCCCCCCAAATAATGGCTTAAAACAAGCATCTTTTATGTCTCAAAAATTTGCAAATTTAGAGTAGCTCTTCTGGTGTATATTAATTCAGCTGATCTCTGCTATCAACTGACATCTTTCTGGCACTATATGGTCTTCACAAGCTTTATTCTCATGTCTAGTTGTTGCTAGGCTTTTAGCCAGAGACCCTCAGCTCTCCTCTATGTGATTGTTCCAAAAGGCTAGCTTGGGCTAATTCATGCCATGGCTTCAAGTTATCAAGCACAGCAAGAGAGGTAAATGCCCAATGAGCAAGCACTTTCTAAGTCTCTGCTGGTGTTAAATTTTCTAATGCCTTACTGACCAGAGCAAGTCACACAGCCATACCCAGATTAAAGAGGTAGAAAAATAGAGCCATGTTATGATAGAAGGAATGAAAAAATTACATTTCAAAATGAAATGCATACAGTGATAGTAGAAATTATTGTGATTATTTTTGGAAAAAAAATTGAAAAAATTAGTTTACCAAGAAAAGAAAATTAATTCCTTGGAAAGCACAGAGCCCAGATCAAAACAAAAAGAATTTGACTTAAAAATATGGTATTCTACATTCCATGAGATGGAATAATAAGTTGAAACAACTAAGGGCAGAGTTGTAATTCACCCCTGTTGAAGATCCTTACATATCTACTGTTCCTGGAGGGCTCCTTCTTCTACTGCAACTATGTTTATGCTTCTCTGATCAAATGAGAACTTCTATAACTAGATAACCTATTGTTTACGTAGTCTTTGATGAATACCTCATCTGCCATTTTGTTCAACAACAAAAGTTCCACAAAAGAGAGACCCAATCTAAAATGTGTATAGGAACCAGGAAGGCAACATAAAGATATAAGCCAGACTGGAATAAGACAACACGGGATGAAGAACTTGGAGTAATATGACACATACCGCACCCATCTAAAAGTATTCAAGCTATGAAGAAAATATAACACTATAGTCCTCCTGCAAAAGTCTCTCAGGGTCAGAGACAGTCAAGAACTACCTGTTTATGACATCTGTCATACAAATACTTAGCCATCTTTAGCTGGAATTAGCAATAGTCCAAAAAAAAAAAAAGTTTCCCTGGAGTTCTGTTCTATGACTAAGATAGAGATGTGTGGGAATCTGTCCACCTCTTCAAAAAGAACCCCAATGGGCTTTTTTGTAGTGATGATATCACCAGTGTATCTACATCTTTCCAAAGCCATGGTGTGTGATGCATCGTTCAGGATGACTGTCTGTACAGGAGGCCCGACAGGTGCTCAGGCTGCATTAAGACATCATTCTCAGCTCTGGAGATGGAGGTCGGGTTTCCTGAACCCTGCCAGGTGGAGGAAATTCTTACAACAAAAAGAAATGGAGGTTCAGTTTGTCAGCAGTCAAAGGGCAATGGAAAGCTGTGTATTTTTTCTCTAAAACTGTGAGAAAACCAGGCGTTTAATACCACCATTCCAACGTCAAACCAATCAAACATTGGCAGTTTGGGATTGTTTTATTTTGAGGTTTTAGCTTATTTCCACGGGATAAAAACCTTTCCAAACTGGCTTTAACTAAAAATGTCATCAATCCCAGCTGCTCACTGGTTAGCAAAAAGCGTGGTAACAGAAGGCCCCTTTTGATAGCCCTCTTCCATAATATCATCCAAATTTGCATGGCAAAGATGTGAGAGCTATTTATATGTTGATTATTACAGTGCTGCAGTTTATATTTTTCCCAGCACAGTTGAAAATTATATTTAGAAGGGCTGACATCATCTTTAAATATATATTATAGCTCTCATTTGGTGGAGATGAGCTGTTGAAGTACATGCCACCTACTCAACTTCTCAGAAAAATGGCATAGATGTTTCACACATGGTTATATATAAACGTGAACACTGGTGGAGAACTGCCCTGGAACCTATAGGACTTCCAGGGAGTTTTGTGGGATCTGGTTTTTGCCTAGTTAGTTTGCTCTTTATTTAAAAAGAAAGGCAAAGTGCTTTCATTGTAAGAACATGGCTTTTGTAGCCAGTAAGTTCTAAACTCTGAACCTGGTCCTGCAGAAAAGTAGCTGTGTGATTTGGAAAAGCCTTTATCCACTAGAAACATCTGTATTTATCCATGATGACCTGTGACTATGAACGCTCACCTGAGAGATATTACAAACACATTATGCAATACAGTTTACAGTCAATGAAAAAAAATGATTATCATGATTTAAGCATGTTTCCAGGATGGAATGTGTGCTTTATATAGACTGTGATAGCTACTTTTATGTGTCAACTTGCTTGAGCCAGAGGCTGCCCAGATATTTGGTCAAAAATTATTTTGGGTGTTTCTGCATGGATGTTTTTGGATGAGATTAACATTTAAAAAATAGACTGACTAAAACAGATTGCCCTCCCTAATTTGCATGGACCTCATCAATCAGTTGAAGGCTTGAGTAGGCGGACTTTCTGTCTCACTGCATTTGAACTGGAACATCAGCAGTTTTTCCCCTACTTTCAGACTGAAACATCCACTCTTCCTGCGTGTCAAACCTGCTGATGTTTAGGCAGGAATTTTGCCATCAGTTCTGCTTTTCAGATCTTCAGACTCATACTGGAACTAAACCATGGGCTCTCCTGGGTCTCCAGCTTTCTTACCCACACTGAAGATCTTGGAACTTGGCCAGTTTCCATAATCATGTAACCCAATTCTCTCTAACTCTCTTTCTATATCTATACATCCATCGTAGTGGTTCTGTTTCTCTGGAGAGCTCTGACCAATGCATATACCCAATTATGTGTTGAGTTCCCAAGAATAACTTGTCAAGCCTTGAAGATATTGCTCTATTAGCTCTATTCTATTTAGCCCAGTCAATTGAGGGGAAAATGAGGGCTTCAGAAGGAAATTAATGTATTTTAAGGTCCTACAGGTAATACATGGTGGAAGCAGGATTTGAAATCTGGAAATCCAATGCTGTATTTTACCCATCTAACTTCTATCTTACATTGTCTACAGTTTACATAGAAGTGAGCTTCTATTCCAGGACTGAGAAGGTTTTGGGAAACTGATGCTGTCACAAGGAAAGAGAATCAAGTATACTATAAGATACCAGCATACCTCAGGGAGACATCTGAGCAGCATCACACACAGAGCAAGCCTGAAACCTGTAGGCATACCTCTAGGAAATGTAGTTAGGACTGGGAAATGTTTTGGTTTCTTTGAACCATCAACCTTCACTCACCAACTAACTTGAACCTGGAATCTGACTTCTAATACTAATTAGATTTGTTTGAGATTCTGTGGCATATCTGAATGACCATGGCCCTAGGGAGATATCCATGATTGAAATGGCATCTAAAATGTGTAATTCTATAAGAAAGCAAATTTTTAGCAGTATTTTCCTTATTAGCATTTAAGTGTCCTAGTCCAAAATTTCCCCAAAAGAGCTTCATGGCTTAGAGTGATTAAACATTCACATATTGTTTAATATAATTGGCCAACTTTCACACTTCAGATGAGAAGATCCAGCTAGTCCAGATAAATGTACCTTTTGGAAGGATGATATGACCACCATATTTGATAACTTGAGGTCTCCAAATGACACTTAGATATTATATTTTGCTGAATTTAACTATTACAAAAAATTCTTCAAAAATTACTTCCCCACAAATGGAAATAAAAATACGGCTGCCAGTGCCAGGGGTAGTGAGATGACATGTTGTTTTTTTTTATAAGCTAGCTGGCAAAAATCCAACTTTCATAAGTGCGTATGCCTGTCTCAGGCTTTTAAGGAGTCAGTTTTATGTTCCGTACCCTTCTTTTTTCTTGCCTATTAAGCAAGCCCCAGTTTGAGCCAAGATAGTTTTTATATGAAGCTCAAAGGTAAGTCATTTTATATAATATTTGCATAGGCATAATTGATTCCACACACTCCATCCTGCTAACCCCCTGGACTATATAGCACCATAAAACGGATCGACTTGAAACCTCACTCTCAACATGTCACACCCTTGTTCAAAAAACAGTTTTTATTTCATTAATCAAAATGTTTCATGCTTATATTCATAGTCCTCAATAACCTGACCCCACTTTCCTTAATATTTATGATGAGAATAATATTTCTTAAAAAAAAATTCTTTTTGTCTTTCTTTTTGACTTCCCTAAAATAGCACCTCAGTAACCATGTCTTTTTTTTAAGATGTTATGTATTTATTTGACAGAGAGAGAGCATAAGTAGGCAGAGAGGCAGGCAGAGAGAGAGGAGGAAGCAGGCTCCCCTGCTGAGCAGAGAGCCCGATGTGGGGCTCGATGCCAGGACCCTGGGATCATGATCTGAGCCAAAGGCAGAGGCTTTAACCCACTGAGCCACCCAGGCGCCCCCAGTCAACCATGTCTTGCCTTCTCTTGTTCAGAAAAAAAATGAAAAATAAATAGGAGAGCCAAGAAGATTCTGATCAAAATGTCAACCTCATTACTAAAAGTATAGACATGGAGAAAAACATGGCTTCTAAGTCTTGTCATGTATTCAGTTTCTCTGTCCCTTCCTATTTAATCCCAAAAACTATAGACATTCCCTTGCAGGGGCAGCCCCAGCCCTGGTTATCTCATTATACCAGGAGAAATACCAGAAATGCCCTTCTCAGGAGAAGGCTGAAGCAAAAGAATGAGGAATGAATAAAATCGGGCTTACCTGTTTCCTTCTCCCACACTCACTAAAGCTGGTAGTATACATATGGTAGGTGTGGGTAGAAAGGAGATAGGTGTTTTCCATTCTATCTCTGTAAAAGTTTTCTATTGCTTTGTAACAAGTGGCCACAAACGTAGGGATTTAAAACAACACATTCATTAACTTGAAAGTTCTGTATGTCTTATCTGGATATTCAGAGGGAAAATCCACTTCTAAGCTCATTCTTGTTGGAAAAATTCAGCTCCTGGTGGTTGTAAGACTAAGGTCCCCATTTTCTTGCTGGCTGTCAAAAAGGAACTACACTCAGTTCCTACAGGTCAGCCTCATTCCTTGCCCTACGGCCCCTCTATTTTCAAATCAGCAATGGTACATCAAATATGTCCTGTGCTTTCACTCTCTGACGTCTCTGACCTCTAGACCTAGATGTTAAATGGGCTTTTTATTTATGAACAGCTTTAGATTTATAAAATTGTTGTGAAGGTAATATGGAGAGTTCTTATATACCACAAACTCACATTCCCCAATTATTAACATTTTTCATTAGCATGCTATACTTGTCAAAATTAATGAAATAAGTTGATATATTATAATTAACTAAAATCCATATTTAATCTGATTTCCTCAGTTTTCCTCTAACATTCTTTTTCAATTCCAGAATCTCATCCAGCATGCCACATTACATTTAATCTTCTCAATTCCCTCTTGGTCATAATAGATTCTCAGACTTCCATGCATGGGATGACTTTAATCGTTTTGAGGATTACTGGTCTGATATTTTGTAAAATATCCCTCAGTTAGGATTTTTTTCCTCATTAGACTGTGATAATGTGTTTGTAAGTGGAAGACCACAAAGGCAACTGCCATTCTCATTACATTCTATTGAGGGCACATGCTCCCAACATGACTTACCGCTACTGAGGATAACATTGGTCCCCTAGTTTGAGGTAGTTATCAGTGAAGTCACTCTGTTTCTCAGCATCTCCTTTCCATACTGAACTCTTTAGAAGTAAGTCACAATGTGCAGTGATCCTTCAGAGTTGACAATTATACTCTACCTCCTTAAATGTGGGGTGACAAAAGTTATTTGGAAACCTCATGCACAGGACATTTATCTCTTCTCTATTTATTCATTTCAGTAATTTATATCAGTAGTGACTCATGGATATTTATTTAATACTTTGGATTATAATTATCTATCTATCTAGTTACTTGAATTGTTCCAGCTCTAGCCATTGGTAGCTCCTTCTGTTGGCTCCTACAACTCTTGGACATCCCCTAAAAATATTTCCCTTTCTTACAGTCAATTCCACTATATAACAAAACTTAGTCACAAGAATGAATGCCACAATATTTCTAGTCTCAGAAATTGTACAGCATGTGTATACTGAGGAATAAGAAATCTTTGGGACACATTACAATTTTGTCTACCACAATCTCCCTCCTAAGAAGTGAAGTGGAAAGTAATTAAATCCTATAAAATCTAGTAAGTGAAAAAGATTTTTCCTCCACTTCAATACAATGCACCCATATTGTGGAGAAAAGAGGACTTCCCTGTGTTCCTGTATATATATTCTTGCTGGATTTGCTGTTCAGTTCTTTTCTCCTCCATTTCATGCATATCTCACATTTAGTCTATCTTCAATACTTATTGGTTCTCTGTTCAAACATAACTCTTCCACCCTGTTTCTATGGTATAAGTTACCATCTTTTTTAACTAATTACTACAGCCCCCAATACTACTGGCCTCTCTAGACAGAACAGTTGTAAATACTAAAAAGATTAAAACAACAAAACAGGGACTCCTGGGTGTCTTAGTTGGCTAAACATCTGCCTTCAGCTTAGGTCATGATCCCAGGGTCCTGGGATTGAGCCCCAAGTTGGGTTTCCTGCTCAGTGGGAATTCTGTTTCTCCCACTTGCTCTTCTCCTCCTTCTCCACAAGAGAGACTTGTGCTGTCTTTCTAATAAATAAATAAAATCTTAAAACAAACAAACAAACAAAAAAGTTGGTCAAATGTCTACTCTGCCTAAAACACTCTAATGGCTTCTGAAAGCTATTAGGATAAAATCTAAAATTTTTATCCTAGCTTGTAAAGCTCCAAATCACTTCTTTGAGCACAATCTGTGGGCAAAGACCAGTCATCTCCATCAGCTTTTTGCAGATCGATGCCAGTACACATTTCCTCCAACAGGGACTGGCCAAGTAAATACTGCAACACCTATGCTTGATCATATTGTGCTCAATGACATGAGTCCACTGATCACTGCTTAAATGTGCGATGTCAAGTGGCTATAAACATCTTTAAATGCTTGCTTTCAATTTTATAGTCATGGGGGGCTGGTAGTTCAGAGATGGATGTGGTTAGTGGACCATAGTTTGATTAGGACTGCTCTCATAATCTCATACCTGGCCAACTCCTTCCCTCCTGCCTTCCCATTGCCAGATTCCCTCCAGAAAATTCCACATTCCCACACTCTCTCTAACACACTATTTTAGGTTCTAGTGCTATGAAACAAGTTATCAGTATTTTAGCAGCTTAGCACAACACATATTTATTATCTCACAGTTTCCATGAGTCAGGAATCCAGGCATGACTTATCTAGGTCCTCTGCTTAGGGTTTCAGAAGGTTGTAATCAGATTCTTAGGACTTTGGAGACTTCTTCCAAGCTTATGTGGTTATTGGAGGGATTCAGCTCTTTGAGGTTATAGGACTGAGACAAGACCTGTAGTTCTTAAAGATACCTCATATTCTTGGTTAAATGGACCTCTCCATAGGCAGCTACAAAGCTTGCTTCTCAAAGCCAGCAAAGGGGAGTCTCTCACTGTAGTCTGCTAATACAGAGTCTTATATAATATAATGTAAACATGGGAGTTACATCTTATCATCTTTGTCATAATATGTAACTTAATCAAGGAAGCTACATCACATCACCTTTGCTATATCCATTTATTAGAAGCAACTCACAGATCCACATCCATTCAGCAGGAGGGGATTACATAAAGTCATGGATAGCAGGAGATGGCAAATCACTGGGGGTCACTTTATCATCTGTCTGATGCACACTGAGCTGCCTTTGTACTTGATTTTCTCCTCCCTAAGGATTCACCTCCTCATTTCATTCAGGTTTCAGCACAGATGTAATATTCTCAGGGTCCTTACCCAACCCTGTTTCTTAAAAGAGTGGTTCTCAGTCCCTTACTCCATTTTGGTTTTTTTAGAGCATAATCATACTCTGACACTAAATGATTATTTGTTCAGAATCAGATTTCTTCATTAGAATGTAGGCTGCTTTCCAAGCTCTAAGAAATGGACCTGTCATGTAGTACGTACTCAAAAATATTTGTTGAATGAATCAGTGAAAACTGTTAGTTCACAGAAATAGTCACAAACATCTTTCTAACTTGAACCACACATTTTACACTAGATTATAAACAATGTAAGTTGTTTTTCATGTTTAATCTTGTTTCTGTTGCAAGACTGCAAGTAAAAACAGCACGAGAGAATAGAAATAGTGCAGACTTTGGAACAGTACAGACTGAATTGAAATTCAGATTATTTACTGCCTTTGTGGTCTAAGAGACTAATTTCTCTGACTCTCAGCTATAAAGCCAGAAAAAAACAGTGCATGATTCCCATTAGGTAGATTTGGATTAGATAATAGACATACTACATACTAGTGTAGCTTTAGACTAGTTTTTTAGGTCTTTGGAAACACAACCACCTTATCTGTAAAATAGGAATAATAATAATAATAGTAATAACAACAACAATTATTATTTCTCCCACATAGGATGACTATGTGGTCAAATGAGCAAATGAGAAAAGTACCGAGGTTGGTGATGAGCATATTATTTGCACCCAGTACAGATCAGATTTTATTAATATCTATGCTTTTGCAACTATCAATATAATATAAATTATGATATTAGCAATATCAATATAAATTCTGTAGTGCACAGTATGTTAAATAGTATTCACTATCTATACCATTCATTTGGTTGTATAGAGGTAGAGTATAATTATAATAATATTGATAACTACCTTTTATGGGCAAGTTCTATTATATGTCCTAAACAACTCTTTGTAACACATCATCAAGAAGCAGATATTGACATTCTAGATGTAGCTAACTACACGTAGTTAACTATTTCCAAGTAACACTGAGGAAAAAATAAATTACCATCCATGTACTTTGAACTATGGGGAGTCACTGTTCAATGGATATATAACTTCCTTAATGCAAGATGAAAAACCTACAGATACGTTGTGCAGCATTATGCTTAGAGTTAACAATGTTCTTCAGTACACTAAATTTTTGTTTAGAGGGTAGGTCTCATTTTATGTCATTTAGGCCACAATCAAAATGCACATAAAATATTTTTATTATTTTTTAAGATTTTGCTTATAGTATCCCACAAACAACGTGCTTTTATGTAAGGGTAGGTTAAAGGACAAATTAAAAGAAACTTTTTTTATTATTAAGCTGTATAAAAAACTCATAAAATCATAATTTAAAGAAATAGTTTCTCTTTCCTTAATATCTGATTACACAGCATCCATGAAATTCTCCATTACAACCTAAAATACTAATTAATTAAAAAGTGAATATTCTGACAAGAAATGCAAACTCTCTAAATATACCTTGTTGTAGAGTTTTGAATTGAGAAACATTGCAAAATAAAATTAAGTAAGAATGTTAAACAAAGCAACATATAAAAATTGAATATAAAACTCTAATATAAATACGGTGATTTAACCACCCAGAGGAAATAATTATTTAAAGTGATTTTAAAACATACTAATTTTACTATTTTCCCATAGTAGAATATAATCTAATAATGAATCAGGCTTTCAAGTAATCCTAAACAGCAGTCAATAATGTACTATTTCTTTTAATAATGCTATCATTACATTGGAACCACACATGTATGCATGTGTGTACATTCACTACAAAATTTCAAATAAATAATTATGTTAATAGTTGAGGTTAATATTCTCAGTATACAAAAAAGGAAATAAAAATGCTATAAACAAAATGATGTAATGGTGAACCTGAATTTGAAAATATCAGTGTGGACACAAAGTTTTCTATTTTTGCTTTTTTTGTAAATATGTACTTCTTAGCTCTGCCTACTGGAAAGCCTAGGAGCTATGACAACACAATAGCTATGAGAGCACCAAGCACCCTGATTGTGTTGTCCATATAATATACTCCATCAAAAAGAACAACCAGGGGTGCCTGGGTGGCTCAGTGGGTTAAAGCCGCTGCCTTTGGCTGGAGTCATGATCCCAGGATTCTGGGATCAAGCCCCGCATCTGGCTCTCTGCTCGGCAGGGAGCCTGCTTCCCTCCTCTCTCTCTGCCTGCCTCTCTGCCTGCTTGTGATCTGTCTCTCAAATAAATAAATAAATAAATAAATAACATCTTAAAAAAAAAAAAAGAACAACCAATCTTTGGAGTATGGTTGATTTCAAGTCTCAAGAAGGAAATGTCCAAGAGGAGTCTGGGACTCCATGTACAAAACGCAAGAAAGCTCTTAAAAAATCTAACAGATCATTTCAAAAGGATCCAGGAGCAAGTATGAAGTGTCTCCTAAGTGAGAGATGTCTCCTAAATGAGAAATGTCAGTATATAGCAGCAATATTAATAGTAATAGCCATAACAATATTAATGAAACTAATAAATACAACTAATTAAGACAACATTGAGTATATTGAAACCCATAGTGTTACTCAGAAAAGATAGGAAGAAGAAAGAAAGAGGGGAGGGAGGGAGAGAGGGAGAAAACTCATAGTTACCATTCAAGATTATTAGGACATCAATTCCTCTCTCCAAAAACAATCATTTTTTAAAGGAAATAATTAAGAATTTCTTCTGCTTTTGGGGGGATGAACTGTATTTTGATGTCATCAAATAGATTTGTTGATGAGAAGGAGTTCTTTTTAGAAAAATCTAGCTAATAAAGTTAGAATTCAAAAATCACCATTTGGCACCCTCTCATAAAATAATTAATTTAGGCAGTCACCATCAATGGATGAAAGCCTTAGATGAATACTGATGGTGAACTCTATAATGGACTCATGAGTCAAGCTGGACCCACTGGTTCCCACAGCCTATAAATTAAGATAAATAGAAATATGTATGTTTGATGTGAGGTATCAGTTCTAAACTATTCTTTTAAAAGAAAAAGAAGCATGAATCTAATTAAGCCTCTAGAGTTAACTTTCATTCTAAGACACAATTCAGACTATCTGCAATAAGTCAATGATGTGGAAGGCCCCTGGATTGTTCAGTTGGTTAAGCGTTGGACTTTTGGTTTTGGCTCAGGTCTTGATCTCAGGGTTGTGAGATCGAGCTCTGCATAGGGCTCCATGCTGAGTTTGGAGCCTGCTTAAGGTTCCTTCTCTCCCTCTGCCTCTCCCAACCTTCCCCCTGCTTGCAAGCCTTCTCTCTCTCTCTAAAAACAAAACAAAACAAAACGAACAACAGAGTCAATGATATGGGGGAAAATCGGAGGGATCCTCCAACTAAGTACAGTGATAGATCTTATTTGGATCCTCATATGAAAAACTGAGTGTAAAAACACATTCTGAGATCATTTAGGAAAAAGAGTGAATATGGACTCAATATTTAATGTATATATGGCACATTACTAATTCTACTTAGTTATGATACTGTGATTTGTAAGAAAATGCTTATTTTCTAGATATTATTAGTGAAGTAGAAGAAGATAAAATGACATATAATGTCTGATTTGCTTTAAAATAAATCAGTACATGTGATTAAAAAAAGAGACAAAAGGGGGATATCTGGATGGTGCAGTCACTTGAGTGTTAGACTCATGGTTTCAGTTCAGGTCTTGATCTTAGGGTGCTGGGATAGAGCCCCACAAGGAGCTCTGCACTCAGCTGGGAATCTGCTCAAGATTCTTCCTCTCTGTCTACCTCTGGCCCTCCCCCTGCTTACACATTCTCTCTCTCTCTCTAAAGTAATAAATAAATGTTTTGTTTTGTTTTTTAAAGATTTTATTTATTTATTTGTTAGAGAGAGAGAGAGAGCGAGCACAGGCAGACAGAGAGGCAGGCAGAGGCAGGCGGAGAAGCAGGCTCCCTGCCGAGCAAGGAGCCCAATGTGGGACTCGATCCCAGGACGCTGGGATCATGACCTGAGCCAAAGGCAGCCGCTTAACCAACTGAGCCACCCAGGCGTCCCTAAATAAATGTTTTTTAATAAGACAAAAAGAATAAAGAAAATGAATGTGAGAAAATCTTGATAATTGTTAATATATAATAATGTGTGGGAACATTGCAATTTAGTTTATTCTCAAGTATGTTCAATAAATTTCATTATAGTTAAAAAGAAAAAGGAAAACCCTACATCTTCAGGTTGTGGACCTTCCACCAGAGTTTTCTGTTTTTAAGAATTATATACCCAGGGATGCCTGGGTGGCTCAGTTGGTTAAGCAGCTGCCTTCGGCTCAGGTCATGATCCCAGCGTCCTGGGATGGAGTCCCACATCGGGCTACTTGCTCAGCAGGGAGCCTGCTTCTCCCTCTGCCTCTGCCTGCCTCTCTGTCTGCCTGTGCTTGCTCTCACTCTCTCTCTCTGACAAATAAATAAAAATAAGAATTATATACCTGACTGGAAGATCAAAACACTATCTTGGTCTTTGCTCTTCACATGCTCCCTGTTTTCCTGACTCTTTCTTTAGTCCCAGAAACCATATCATAACTATTCGGCCACTCTTATTTCATTCTGATTTCATTTCTTGACTATTCTGAGTTGTGAGAGCATCGCAAAGCTCAAAACTGGAGTCCTAAGTTCTACTCCTTGTATATAGTCGAGTGCTACATCATGAATGGTGAGAATTAAAAAGAATTTACTGAAGACCTAGAAGGGGAGAAAATTTGTACTTTTAAAAGGTAAGATTTGGGGGCACCTGGGTGGCTCAGTGGGTTAAAGCCGCAGCCTTTGGCTCGGGTCGTGATCCCAAGGTCGTGGGATCTTTGAGGGTTGGACTCCCTGCTCAGTGGGAGCCCTCTCTCTCTGCCACTGCCCCACTTCCTCTCTCTCTCCCAAATAAATAAATAAATAAAATCTTTTAAAAGAATAGAAAAAAAATTCTTCTAC